>JBAKBP010017977.1:0-37500 GCA_037953745.1 Lithodes maja
CTCAGCACCCTTCTGTCCACTCTGGCTGACAAATGTTCCTGCTGCCCCACTCTCCTACGTATCTCTTCATTCCTCAATCCGTCTCTACGAGTAACTCCACACATAGGCCTACTCCTCAAGCAGCTCATCTCCATCACATCCAGCTTTCTTCTCTCCTTTTTCTTCAGAGCCCATGTCTCAGCCCCATACATCACTGTTGGCACAACAATTCCTGGATACATTGCACTTTTTACTTTCATTCCGAGATTTCTCGTCTTCCACATACGTACTCCCCATTGCTCCGAAAACCTTCCTTCCTTCACACACTCTCTGTTTTACCTCCATTTCTATACCTCCACTCCTGCTTATCGTTCCTCCTAGATATTAAAAACATTCTACTTGTTCCAATATTCCCCATCCAGCCTCACATCTAGATTCACCCTACGATCATCCTTATTACACACCATTACTTTATCTACTTTACTTTATTACTTTATTTCTATATCAATATCAAAACCTTTCGTGCCATTTGTGTGTCGATTTTTTTCAGGCGAGCGATAGCAAGCCTGTAATTTTAAGAGAAACCGGCCTTTGGCCGGAACATTTTTCTATTGAAAAATGTACAAATTTATTTTGAAGGGGAGTCTAGGGAGTGCTTTTATTAAGCTTGATGAATTTCTAGCGAGGAAACTAAACAAATAAATTATTATATAAATAAATAGACCCCAAAAGGACACGATATTATTTGGGTGACGCTAAATAAACTGATATAGGTAAAGTCACAGATACCGAAAGCCCCAACCGGTCAGAAAAAAAAAAAAAAAACCAGGCTGCCTCACTTCATCATTAATTAAGGACACAGCTTGAATATGGTTAGGCTAGATGGACAAACACATTTATAGTCACGAAAACAAAAAACTCCAACCGACCCGAAATAATAAAAAAACCCGCACGCCATCAATATCAGTAAATCAGAGAGCCCCAAACGGTCAGAAATAAAACCCTCTCACCTCACTCCCATCATCAATTAAGGATACGATATACAGGTATTTCTTAGTTAAGCTTGATGGATAAATATCTTAATACCACATAAGAAGCCCCAACCAAACATAAATAAAAAACAAAATTGGTAAAGCCACAGCCCACAAATAAAAAAAGCCCCAAACGGTCTGAAATATAGAACACCTGCCTTACTCTATTATCAATCAAAGATACGATATATTTGTTTAGTTTAGGGGAGATTTTTAGTTTGGTCTCTAGATATCCATCAAGCTTAAGATTACACCCCCTTGAGCCCCTTTCAAGATAAATTTGTACATTTTTCGATAGAAAAATGTCCCGGCTGAAAGCCGGTACCTCTTAAATTACAGGCTCGCTATCGCTCGCCAGGATAAAATCGACACCTAAATTGCACGAAAGGTCTTAAGATTGACAGAAATGGATTGAAAGTTCTTAAAATCATCAAAATAATGGGGCGAACGTCTTAAAATTAGAAAAGCAATGGGGCTAAACATGAGGGAGAAAGGAGTCAAGAAAAAACTCCCTCAAGTGGAAATCTCCCCTTAAGCTTGATGGCCAAATATCTTAATACCACACAAGAAGCCCCAACCGACCAGAAATAATAATAACACTCACTCCATCATCAACATCGGTAAAGCCATAGATACCTAAAGCTCCAAACGGTCAGAAATAAACATAGCCAGCCTCACTCCATTATTAATAAACATAGCCAGCCTCACTCCATTATTAATAAACATAGCCAGCCTCACTCCATTATTAATAAACATAGCCAGCCTCACTCCATTATTAATAAACATAGCCAGCCTCACTCCATTATTAATAAACATAGCCAGCCTCACTCCATTATTAATAAACATAGCCAGCCTCACTCCATTATTAATAAACATAGCCAGCCTCACTCCATTATTAATAAACATAGCCAGCCTCACTCCATTATTAATAAACATAGCCAGCCTCACTCCATTATTAATAAACATAGCCAGCCTCACTCCAATATTAATAAACATAGCCAGCCTCACTCCATTATTAATAAACATAGCCAGCCTCACTCCATTATTAATAAACATAGCCAGCCTCACTCCATTATTAATAAACATAGCCAGCCTCACTCCATTATTAATAAACATAGCCAGCCTCACTCCATTATTAATAAACATAGCCAGCCTCACTCCATTATTAATAAACATAGCCAGCCTCACTCCATTATTAATAAACATAGCCAGCCTCACTCCATTATTAATAAACATAGCCAGCCTCACTCCATTATTAATAAACATAGCCAGCCTCACTCCATTATTAATAAACATAGCCAGCCTCACTCCATTAATAATAAACATAGCCAGCCTCACTCCATTATTAATAAACATAGCCAGCCTCACTCCATTATTAATAAACATAGCCAGCCTCACTCCATTATTAATAAACATAGCCAGCCTCACTCCATTATTAATAATCATAGCCAGCCTCACTCCATTATTAATAAACATAGCCAGCCTCACTCCATTATTAATAAACATAGCCAGCCTCACTCCATTATTAATAAACATAGCCAGCCTCACTCCATTATTAATAAACATAGCCAGCCTCACTCCATTATTAATAAACATAGCCAGCCTCACTCCATTATTAATAAACATAGCCAGCCTCACTCCATTATTAATAAACATAGCCAGCCTCACTCCATTATTAATAAACATAGCCAGCCTCACTCCATATTAATAAACATAGCCAGCCTCACTCCAATATTAATAAACATAGCCAGCCTCACTCCATTATTAATAAACATAGCCAGCCTCACTCCAATATTAATAAACATAGCCAGCCTCACTCCATTATTAATAAACATAGCCAGCCTCACTCCATTATTAATAAACATAGCCAGCCTCACTCCATTATTAATAAACATAGCCAGCCTCACTCCATTATTAATAAACATAGCCAGCCTCACTCCATTATTAATAAACATAGCCAGCCTCACTCCATTATTAATAAACATAGCCAGCCTCACTCCATTATTAATAAACATAGCCAGCCTCACTCCATTATTAATAAACATAGCCAGCCTCACTCCATTATTAATAAACATAGCCAGCCTCACTCCATTATTAATAAACATAGCCAGCCTCACTCCATTATTAATAAACATAGCCAGCCTCACTCCATTATTAATAAACATAGCCAGCCTCACTCCATTATTAATAAACATAGCCAGCCTCACTCCATTATTAATAAACATAGCCAGCCTCACTCCATTATTAATAAACATAGCCAGCCTCACTCCATTATTAATAAACATAGCCAGCCTCACTCCATTATTAATAAACATAGCCAGCCTCACTCCATTATTAATAAACATAGCCAGCCTCACTCCATTATTAATAAACATAGCCAGCCTCACTCCATTATTAATAAACATAGCCAGCCTCACTCCATTATTAATAAACATAGCCAGCCTCACTCCATTATTAATAAACATAGCCAGCCTCACTCCATTATTAATAAACATAGCCAGCCTCACTCCATTATTAATAAACATAGCCAGCCTCACTCCATTATTAATAAACATAGCCAGCCTCACTCCATTATTAATAAACATAGCCAGCCTCACTCCATTATTAATAAACATAGCCAGCCTCACTCCATTATTAATAAACATAGCCAGCCTCACTCCATTATTAATAAACATAGCCAGCCTCACTCCATTATTAATAAACATAGCCAGCCTCACTCCATTATTAATAAACATAGCCAGCCTCACTCCATTATTAATAAACATAGCCAGCCTCACTCCATTATTAATAAACATAGCCAGCCTCACTCCATTATTAATAAACATAGCCAGCCTCACTCCAATATTAATAAACATAGCCAGCCTCACTCCATTATTAATAAACATAGCCAGCCTCACTCCATTATTAATAAACATAGCCAGCCTCACTCCATTACTAATAAACATAGCCAGCCTCACTCCAATATTAATAAACATAGCCAGCCTCACTCCATTATTAATAAACATAGCCAGCCTCACTCCATTATTAATAAACATAGCCAGCCTCACTCCATTATTAATAAACATAGCCAGCCTCACTCCATTAATAATAAACATAGCCAGCCTCACTCCATTATTAATAAACATAGTCAGCCTCACTCCATTATTAATAAACATAGCCAGCCTCACTCCATTATTAATAAACATAGCCAGCCTCACTCCATTATTAATAAACATAGCCAGCCTCACTCCAATATTAATAAACATAGCCAGCCTCACTCCATTATTAAGGGTAGGTTTTTAGTTGATTCCCTAGACTTCCATCAAGCTTAAAATCACTCCCCCTTGACCCCCTTTCAAGATAAATTTGTACATTTTTCGGTAGAAAAATTTCCCGGCCGAAGGCCGGTTCCCCTTAAATTACCGGCTCGCTATCGCTCGCCAGGAAAAAATCGACACCTAAATGGCACGAATGGTCTTAAAATTGACAGAAATGGGGCGAGGGTTCTTAAAATCGCCAAACTAATGGGGCAAGCGTCTTTAAATCTCACAAGCAATGGGGCTAAACATGAGGGAGAAAGAGGTTCAGAAAAAAATCCTCCAGGTGGAAATCTCCCCTTAATCAAGGATACGAGTTTATTTTAGTTAAGCTAGATGGACAAATATCTTAATACCACATAAAAAGCCCCAACCGAACCGGAAATAATAATACAAAACTCACTCCATCATCAATATCAGTAAATCAGAGAAACAGACAACCCCAAACGGTCAGAAATAAAACCCTCTCACCTCACTGCATCATCAATTAAGGATACGAAATATATTTCTTTTTAGTTAAGCTTGATGGACAAATATCTTATACCAAAATGCCTCAACCGACCAGAAATAAAACTAAAATCGGTAAAGCCACAGCCCACAAATACAAAAAGCCCCAAACGGTCAGCAATAAACATCGCCTCCATCATCAATCTGGCTGGTGGGAGGGAGGTAAGACTTGGCAGGTAAAAGGTAGAATTGGAGCCTCTTTTTCCAGGTTCTAAGGCCGTCTCATTACAGGTCTGATCCGCTTGTAATTATGGCACACACGTCTACGGGGCGGGTTTGCCAGGTTGGGGGGGGGGGGGGGGAAACTTGGTACACTTTGGCTACTCCTGTGTTTTACTACTAGGGTGATCAAGGTACTTTAAGGAGAGGGATTTAGTGCGTTCCCTAGACCTCCATCAAGCTTAAAATTACACCCTCTAGGCCCCATTTCAAGATAAATGTGTACATTTTTCGGTAGAAAAATGTCCCGGCCAAAGGCTGCTTCCTCTTAAATTACAGGCTCGCTATCGCTCGCCAGGAATAAATCGACACCTAAATTGCATGAAAGGTCTTAGAATTGACAGAAATGGGGCGAAAGTTCTTAATTATGGGGCGAACGTCTTAAAATATCAAAAGCAATGGGGCTAAATATGAGAGAGAAAGGGGTAAAGAAAAAATCCCTCAAGTGAAAATCTCCCCTTAAGGGGATAGGGTTTATATTGTTGGTCGGTTTATTGTTAAGGGGATAGGGTTTATATTTTTGGTCGGTTTATTGCTAAGGGGATAGGGTTTATATTTTTGGTCGGTTTATTGTTAAGGGGATAGGGTTTATATTGTTGGTCGGTTTATTGTTAAGGGGATAGGGTTTATATTTTTGGTCGGTTTATTGTTAAGGGGATAGGGTTTATATTTTTGGTCTGTTTAAATTGTTAAGGGGATAGGGTTTATATTGTTGGTCAGTTTATTGTTAAGGGGATAGGGTTTATATTTTTGGTCGGTTTATTGTTAAGGGGATAGGGTTTATATTGTTGGTCGGTTTATTGTTAAGGGGATAGGGTTTATATTTTTGGTCGGTTTATTGTTAAGGGGATAGGGTTTATATTGTTGGTCGGTTTATTGTTAAGGGGATAGGGTTTATATTGTTGGTCGGTTTATTGTTAGGGTTTATATTTTTGGTCGGTTATTGTTAAGGGGATAGGGTTTATATTGTTGGTCAGTTTATTGTTAAGGGGATAGGGTTTATATTTTTGGTCGGTTTATTGTTAAGGGGATAGGGTTTATATTGTTGGTCGGTTTATTGTTAAGGGGATAGGGTTTATATTGTTGGTCGGTTTATTGTTAAGGGGATAGGGTTTATATTGTTGGTCGGTTTATTGTTAAGGGGATAGGGTTTATATTGTTGGTCGGTTTATTGTTAAGGGGATAGGGTTTATATTGTTGGTCGGTTTATGGATTTAGTTATTGTTTTTTTTTAGTTTTCTTGCTAGACCTCTATCAAGCTTTTAAAAACATTCCTGTAAGATAAATGTGTACATTTTTCGGTAGAAAAATGTCCCGGCCGAAGGCCGATTCCTCCTAAAATTACAGGCTCGCTTTCGCTCGCAAGGAAAAAATCGTCACCTAAATGGCACGAAAGATCCTAATATTGACAAAGAAGTGGGGGTGAAAGGTTTTAAAATCGCCAAACTAATGGAACGAACGTCATAAAATCTCAAAAACTATTGGGGCTAAACATGAGGGAGAAGGGGGACCAGAAAACTGCCCATCTCCCGATCAGACCTAATAAAATCTAACCTCCGGAAATAGCAAAACATAGCATAGAATAGTATAACAACATATTAATAACGTGACAGCATAACCAAATATAGTATAGAATAGTATAACAACATATTAATAACGTGACAGCATAACCAAATATAGTATAGAATAGTATAACAACATTTTAATAACGTGACAGCATAACCAAATATAGCATAGAATAGTATAACATATTAATAACGTGACAGCATAACCAAATATAGCATAGAATAGTATAACAACATATTAATAACGTGACAGCATAACCAAATATACCCGGTAGTATAGAATAGTATAACAACATATTAATAACGTGACAGCATAACCAAATATAGTATAGAATAGTATAACAACATATTAATAACGTGACAGCATAACCAAATATAGTATAGAATAGTATAACAACATATTAATAACGTGACAGCATAACCAAATATAGTATAGAATAGTATAACATTTTAATAACGTGACAGCATAACCAAATATAGCATAGAATAGTATAACAACATATTAATAACGTGACAGCATAACCAAATATAGCATAGAATAGTATAACAACATTAATAACGTGACAGCATAACCAAATATAGTATAGAATAGTATAACAACATATTAATAACGTGACAGCATAGCAAAATATAGTACACTAAAATATTATCAATCTTTATCTAAGCTAACAGGATATAACCTAACCTTTCTTAACCTGACCTGAACTAATCTAACCTAACTTTGAAAGTAGTTAGGTCAGTTCAGGTGAGGCTAGGCTAGCTTAGGTTAAGGGGGTATGGTTCACTTTGTAGTCGATTTTTTCATGTATTATATATTTTTCTAGTTTCCTCCCTAAACCTCTCACACTTAAACAAACATCCATTAGATCCCCCTTCTAGATAAATTTGTACATTTATCGGTAGAAATAGCTACCGGTTATTCCAATATTACAGGCTCACTATCGTTCGCCTGGAAAACAAATCGACACCTAAATAGCACAAATGGTCTTAATATTGACAAGGAAATGGGGCGGAAGGTCTTCAAATCTACAAACTAATGGGGCAAACATCTTAATATCTGAAACTAATGGGGATAAACATGAGGGAGAAGGGGATTTAGAAAAACGACCCATCCCCCCTTAAGTCAACTCAGGTTAGGATAGGAAATGTTAGATCAAGGCCAGGTCAGGCTAGGCTAGGTTAGATTACGTTAGCTTAGGTAAAGCTATGTAAGGTTAGGATAGGTCAGGTTAGTTTAGGCAAACCTAGGAAAGGTCAGGTTAGGAGAGGTCAGGTCAGGTCACGCCAGGCTAGGTTAGGTTAGATCAGGTCAGGTCAGGCTAGGTTAGGTCAGGTCAGGCTAGGATTAGGCTAGTTTAGGTTAAGCTAGGTAAGGTCAGGACAGGACAGGTCAGGTTAGGATAGGTTAGATCGGGTCAGGACAAGCCAGGTTAGGTCAGGTCACATCAGGTTAGGTTAAATTAGGTCAGATGAGGCTAGGCTAGGTTAGGTTAGCTTATGTAAAGTCAGATCAGGTCAGGTTAGGCTACCGAGAGTGTATAAACACCCCTCCAACCTTCCGGAATCTGCCGAGTAAGATGTAGTAACAGGTGGATCAATATGGTCGTGTTTAGCCGGTGTCACACGAGCGATTTTTCCGACAATTATTTTCGATGAGCAAGTTTTTTCTCATGCTATTTTAAAGCTCTTTCACAGTGACATCGGAAACTAGATCGATGGTAGATTATGTCAGGTAGCTTAATTCTTGCGGAACCTACATTTTAATACAGCCAAACTACAATTGACCGTAACAATTGACGGAAAAATCGCTCGTGTGACACCGCCTTTAGCCTTTTCTGTAACATAGCGGTTCTTTGATTTAACCCCTTCTTTACCGGGCTTTCCAGTCACTCCGCCTCACGACTACTTCGCCTCATGACCACTTCGGCTATGTCCATTACGCCTCACGACCAGTTCGCCTTGCCACCACTACGCCTCACTACCACTTCGCCTTGCGTCAATGACGCCTCAGCACCAGTTCGCCTCATGATTCAGCCTCCATAACACTTCGCCTCACTACTTATTTGCCTCATGATTTTACATATGTTTGTGCATATATGTATGCATGTAAGTTTGTATGCATGTATGTATGTATGTAATATGATGAATGTAATTCAGAGTTGGGTCAGTTAAGTTAATTAACTTAACTTTTTCCGATTAACCAACTATTTTGAAAAATGGGTTAACTTAACTTAACTTAATCGAAATATCTTTAAATTAATCGTTAACTTCAATTCATTTCCGATTAATTTTCCTCTAAATCATATTTTCTACTCTGTGAACGGAGTCTGGGAGAGCAGAGCGAGGTGGTAAATTCAACACTCCCGTGATAATGTATAGTCTAATCCTAGGATCGTCTTGTCGGAATAGTAGACCTTTTCCATATTTCCTTTGTCTGTTTCTTGCGGTAAAAGAGTCACAAGGAGTTACAAGGAATAGTTAGTATCTCAAACACTTTGCAGTCCATTCCGGAGAGATACTCGAAGAGGAAAGAGAGGGATTATCTAGTGCACTACACTCATTGCAGTGTGCAAAATACCATCTACTCACTTCCTGAACTGTTCTACTGAAGAACTGTTTACACCTTTTGAGGGAAGTTTTTTTCCAGTGGAACACATCTTATATATAATAAAGTTTCCACAAATATTAGTGCTGAACCTTTTCTATTCTAACTTCCAGCCATGGTTGCGTGTTGTATTCATATTGAAACTAAACAGAGAGCGAGAGAGTTCATTAGCAATTTACACTTAAATATTTTGATGCGATTGTATTATTTATTGTTGACCTATTGTTTCTAATGAAAAGATATGAATATACATAAGGATATGCAGAAATAAAGTAGAAATGTAGGAACAAGTTCAAACTGGATAGGACAATAGGAATCGTTGGTTGGGGGTGGAGTCAGTAAGATCCTGCCACGGACATTAGTTCCAGGGCAGTAATTCCCTTTCCAATGTTCCCTTACCCACTCTAAACCACTGTTTGGACACTTGATCCTCAGTGTTTTGGAGGACAAGCAACCTAGAAGAGTCACTAGATCTGTTGTTGCTTGATTTCCTTTGTACTCCTTTGATAATTAAGGAGGATTAGCACGGTCAAGAATGTCCGGGTTCTTTTCCCATCAACTAGTGACTTGTCTAGTTGTTTCGGAGTTCAAGTTTCAGTGTAATCCAGCCAACTATTTCCATCTAACGTTAGTATTTATGCTGATTTCTATAATACATGAGTTCCAAAATGCTGTAAGAAAAAAAGGTTGTATAACTCGGTCCTAAAGTGAGGTAAAGCGGTCATGTGACTCGGTCCCAAGGTGAGTTAGAGGCAGTGAACACACACACACACACACACACACAGCCCGTAGCCTAGTAGGTAGCGCTCTCGTCTCACAAACGAGGGATCGGGGGTTCAATCCCCCGGCCGGGCGGAGACAAATTGGGCTTGTCTCCTTTCATGTGTTAGCCTCAGTTCACCTAGCTGTAAATAGGTACCTGGAATAAGTGGACGACGTTGTGACGTCCCATCTGGGGTTGGCAAAAATGGTACAAGGCGAGATGGGTATCATATGGTTCACCTAAGCTACTGGTCAACCTAAGCCTTCGGGTGAGACTGGTACCGTAGTGAAAATGGTACCATACAGATTAACCCTAAGCCTTCGTTTCCAGATGTCGCCAATTGGCTAAAATACAGACTACACACACATCCACAGCCATTCCAACGATACATAAACACTTAACATGCATTTCACGCAATACATTCCCAATTAAGGAGGCGCGATAATAATGAGCTTAGCTCGCATTGCGTGGATTCCCCTTGACGAAACAAGCAAGTGAAGCAAGTGAATAACACACACACACACACACACACACACACACTACAATGCTGAGCAGAGAACAAAGACAGAAAATGCCGATATTTTATGGCTGAAAATACTTCTTACATTATTTGAACATAAAAACATTAGAACATTTGGCTACGGTATACCATATTCTTCATCTGGATTACGGAGTGTACCCTTCCAGTATGAATGACATTATTCCTATTTTATTATTGCTAATTTCAGGTTATCTTATTCAAAATAGGTAAGACTTCTGATAGTCAAGAGGGGTAAAACTACCTCGAGTATCTCCTTCTGTAAAGTATATCTCGATGTTTTAGTTTGTCTATCATCAGACGATATTAATACGTTCAGGAAAGGCCTCCCATATTTAAAGAGTTAATTTCTTGCTTACATGTTTCCATACAATTAAAAAATACAGATTATTGAGAATGGTAACTAAATAATCGTAGGGCAAGTACCAGAAAAGGGACTGAATAATATGAACCACGTGCCACACAAACGACTTACTGTACATAAGTGCACTGATTCCTGTATAAATGTTATGTCAACTACTATAACCTCAACAGTCCTACATAATTATAATCAATTGTAAGTTATTGAAATGCTAACATTGCTTTTGTTTCGGATTTGAATGCTCTGTAGCCTAATCTTTCCATGTATGCATTTTAATTATCACGGTCCACTTCTTTATGTGTTGACCAGTTGACCAGCAAAGGTTGTGAACTATTTCACTCTTCTATCAGTATTACAACCTTCAGTGTTCTCGGTTTTTCTTCTACTCGACAAACTCTCTCCCTTAATTAATCTTTCCTTCATCTTATGACTGAGACTGCTATATATTCCTTGTACCCAGGCATTTTAACCCAAATGTCCCTTGAATTTGGCTTCCTGTCATTCTTTTGGCTTTGGGTGAGACACTCGTGACACTCAGCCTGCCGTTTGTCTCCTTCATACACACATAAGAAAAAAATACTTATTGAAACGTTTTGCTGTCTTCCAAATGTTATAGATCTGTAGTATGAACACAACAAATTGTGATATGTTGTCCTGTCGTATATTTCATATGAATTGTTGTATATTATTATTTTCGTGTTTCTAATATCGGTATATGTATTGTAGATGTATAACGGTACTTTCCAACCCATATTGTTGTTATTTTCAGTCAACTTCAAATCGCTTAAGGAGGCTGAACCTTCGCTGAGCCCAGATATCAAAATTGATAATTTTTGTGTTCTTGTTCTATAATGCTTCTTTCAACATAGGAGAATAGCATAGGAAGGAACAAAAAAACATATCGCATCCATAACCCCCCGGGCCGGGGGTTCGACCTCGACCCCCGAAAAACTAAAAAAAAATCTTTCAGCCACCCAATTTTTTGTTTTTATGTCTGTAGTCTAAAGGGCTGCTGTAAGCAATAGAAATGATCATATGAGGGCATAAACACCCATATGACATCCCTAGGGCCCCCTTGGGGGGGCCCCAAAATCATGGATTTTGGTAAAAAATTGTCTAAAATAATTCTACAAAGATTTCCCCTGATGAAAATTTTGTTTAGTTGGTCATTAATCTCGATCTTCTATGTTGCGCGCTATGGTAGAAAACGGAAGCTAAGGAGGACTAACTATTTTATCTGCCCCAAAAATAGTTTAGACTGATGAAAATCTTTAATTTTAGCTTGCCAGAGATCCTATTTTGGCACTTACGAGATCATCTACTTCTGTGTTTATTGCTCAAATTCATTCCCCTTCTACACACTACATATAGGACTATATAGCAACTGGAAAATGCGGAGATAATGGCATTATCTCACATATTTTTCAAGATTCGACATTGTTTAGGTTGAAATGTTGGCTAAAAAAAAAAAATATATATATATATATATATATATTATATAGTTTTTTCAGCCCCTTCTATTATGCAATATGGTAAAACTCGTGCATTTTCTTGTAGGGGATGCAGGTAGAATACGCCATGCAAAAATTGCGGGGAATTTTAACAATTTTGAGTGAGATGATTTTTTTACAAATATTTCAATGAAATTCTGCGCTCGCGCACGCACATAGAGAGCTGATTTTTTCAGCGAGTCTTAGTATTTCCATTGGTAATAAGATGGTATACTTGAAGAAAAACACTATCTCTTATACAGGCTGACTTGGGGGTCAAAGCTTCAGCCTCCCCTTAGTCAGACAAGTTTGAAGTTCGAGTTAGACGCATTGTATAAGAATGTGTACAGTACATTAAAGTTGTAAGGAAATAAGGAAATCCAGTAAATGTCTTTGATTATGAACATGCTTTTAAAGTAGTTTATTGTAGTTAAGCCTAAAACAAAATTTGGAGGTTAGGAGTTTAACGTGGACATACCGGCATGTAATACAATGAAAACCGATAGTTAACATTATGTGAAATGCATATTTTATTTTATTTTTATTTTTTGCTAGCTTAATATCCATCGATCTGGGTGTCCATTATCTCTTGATACCTTTACCTGACCTGATTGACAGAGACGAGTAATTTAGCCAAGTGAGATGAGTTCTAATATCTACTATAATTATACAATATATGATTGATTGTAAATCCCCTGAAACAGTCCAAGAAAGAATAACAAACATTATATAGATATATATTTTGTCATGGAGGAACTTATAATTTTTGTTGCTTGCATTCATCAAAATGAGTAAATTTGGAGGGGAATGATAACAGGGGAGGTGTGGTGGAGTGGTCTTGCCACTGGCCTGGTAATCCAAAGGTTCCGGGTTCAAATCCCGATGTATCAATGGGAAGATATTATTGGGATGGAATTTGTGCTGTACCTAGTATCAGTGCATTACCACAAGCCCACCGAAACGTCAATAAAATACCCTCATTGTTCCCTGATTAAATAGCACTGTATGAATATTCCCATATTCAAAATATGCTATAGGGGTGCAATGCCTGGTGAGTTATCTGCTCAACAGGTGGCGTTGTGTGTGTGTAAGTGTGAGAGT
Source organism: Lithodes maja (assembly GCA_037953745.1). Classification (NCBI taxonomy): domain Eukaryota; kingdom Metazoa; phylum Arthropoda; class Malacostraca; order Decapoda; family Lithodidae; genus Lithodes; species Lithodes maja. Next base: position 13,456 of record JBAKBP010017977.1, read on the forward strand.
CCGAGTGTAGGGGGTGAGACAGTGAAGCACAGGAACGAGGTGGCTTCAGAGATGGGGTCGTTTCGGGCCATGAGTGAGCACCGTGCCTCATGTGAAGGCAAGATGGCAGGTGCTCGTTGTACTCTACGTGCTTCACATGTCTCACTCCCTAGACTGGAACAAGACCTCACAGGCTTCACTGTTCATTGTAAAGCGGTGAATGTTAAGGCTCTCAGCCTATGCCCGAGAGGAAGTAAGTTGGAATATATATAAAAAAAAAAATAAGGAAATAACTGACACAGGGATACAAAATTGTGTAAGGAAATTGAGTAATGCTAATTATAATATTATAGAAAGTTTAGCTTAATACATACCGGTATACAAATAGATGTTTGCAATCACAAGTTGAATAACTTGTAAAAATAACTATAACAGAAGCAGAAATTCAAGTTTAGGAAGCTTGAAAACTAAAATGAAAGGAAGAGTTAATTGATTAACTTAACCGATTAACTTTTAAAATTAACTTAACTTAACTAGTTAATTAACAAATTCGAGTTATCTTAGTTGATAAAATACTAAAATTAACTTAACTTAACTAGTTAATTTAATGAGTTAATCGACCCAACTCTGGCTATGTATGTATGTGTGTATGTATACAGTATATGCATGCATGTGTGTATGTATGTTTTATTGTATGTACGTATGTTCAGTATGTATGTATGTATGTATGTATTTTTTTGTCTTTTGTCGTGCTTATTTCGGGCCTTGACCGAAGTAAGCATGGGGCATGAACGGCTTTACCCAAGGAGGTCCTCTGATCCCACTTTTAGTCCATCGCTCGGGGCACAATATGGTGGTCAGGGTGGTCGGTAGCCCATCATTAGGGTGTGTCATTTAGACTAGGTGGAGTCTCACGAGTGCTTGTCCCGACATTATTTCAGGCAGTTGTAGTTTGCTATCTTTTGCGTAAGGTTGTATATTATTATATATTAGTTATATATGACCTCTAACCGCTTTGGTGAGGTCGGTCCTCATGATATTAGTGAGCTGGGTCTATAATTAGGCCTTGTAATTGGGGTTGGGTGTGACGGGATCTGCCTTGTGTTGGCTAATCGGCTTACTGCCTACTCCCATTTTCTTATGTGCATATATATATATAGAAAGAAGCAGTGAAACAAATGATAGCGGGAAAAGCAGAAGGTTTGGATGGTATTGCTGTGAGTGTATAAAGAAGGGTGGAGATGTGATTATAGATTGGTTGGCGAGACTTTTCAATGTGTGCTTTGCTGTGTCAATGGTACCAATAGATTGGAAGAGTGCATGTATTGTGCCGTTGTACAAGGGGAAGGGAGATCGGCAGGAGAGTTCAAGTTATAGAGGTATTAGTTTATTGTCAGTGGTTGGAAAGCTGTATGGCAGGGTGTTGATAGAAAGGATAATAAAGTGTACGGAAGTTGCAATTGGAGAAGAAGAGTGCGGTTTTAGGAGGGGAAGAGGGTGCGTGGATCAGATGTTTGCAGTAAGACAGTTATGCGAGAAGCATAAGGATATATTTTGGGCTTTTATGGACTTGGAAAAAGCGTATGATCGTGTGGACCGTGAAGCAATGTGGAAGGTGTTAAGGATTTATGAAATAGGAGGAAATTTGTTAGAAGCAGTTAAGAGTTTTTATGAAGAGAGCAGAGCATGTGTGAGAGTAGGAAATGGTGAGTTGAGTGAATGGTTTGAGGTAAAGGTAGGTTTGCGACAGGGTTGTGTAATGTCACCATGGCTGTTTAATATGTTTATGGATGGTGTGGTGAGGTAGGTGAAAAGGAGAACTATGGGAAGAGGATTGGGTTTAGTAGGAAAGAATGGTAGAGATTGGGAGTTGAATCAGTTGCTGTTCGCTGATGACACAGCATTGGTGGCGGATTCTGATGAGAAACTGCAGCGGGTAGTCAAAGAGTTTGGTGTGGTTTGTGGAAGGAGGAAACTGAAGGTGAACGTCAATAAAAGTAAAGTAATGGTGTGTAATAGGGGAGAGCATAGGGTGAATCTAGATGTGAGGCTGGATGGGGAAATATTGGAACAAGTAGAGTGTTTTAAATATCTAGGAGGAACGATAAGCAGGAGTGGAGGTATGGAAGTGGAGGTAAAACAGAGAGTGTGTGAAGGAAGGAAGGTTTTCGGAGCAATGGGAAGTATGTGGAAGACGAGAAATCTCGGAGTGAAAGTAAAAAGTGCACTGTATCAAGGAATTGTTGTGCCAACAGTGATGTATGGGGCTGAGACATGGGCTCTGAAGAAAAAGGAGAAAAGTGGGCTGGATGTGATGGAGATGAGCTGCTTGGGGAGTATGTGTGGAGTTACTCGTAGAGACAGATTGAGGAATGAAGAGATACGTAGGAGAGTGGGGCAGCAGGAACATTGTCAGCCAGAGTGGACAGAAGGGTGCTGAGCTGGTATGGTCATGTTGAACGAATGGGAGATGAAAGGCTTACAAAGAGAATATGTGAGTCAGGTACAAGGGGAGATAGAAGCAGGAAGACCCCCATTGAGATGGAGAGACTGTGTAAGATAAGCTTTGGATGATAGAGGAATGACTATAGATCAGGGCAGGGGAAGTGGTGGTGGACAGGAGTGAATGGAGAATGCTTGTGAATAGTTGAGTGAACACGTGGTCATTTGGAGTAAGGGGTCGGGCGCAAGTTGGACTAGATAATAGTCCATCAGGCGCCTGGCCCGGGGAGACGATTAATATGAAGGGTGCGCTTGGAAGTGTGGTGGGAGGGCTTGTGGCTTTGGCTCCGCTGCATGTCTGCCTGCCGAGATCGGAACCTCTCCGGGTGGTCGGGGGCCGTGGGAGTGCTGGAGCGACCTTGGTGACCCTGGTCTCTGGGTCTTCTCCTGGGTGACCTGGATGTGTGTGAGTTTGTGCTTTTTATCTGTGTTTATTTGTTGTTTTATGTTGTTTTGTGTTTTCCCTGTTCTTGCTCTGTCTTGAGTCGGCTACCCCCAAAATTGGGATTGGGCCTGAGCATATTGATAGATAGATAGATAGATATATATATATGCATATATATATATATATATATATATATATATATATATATATATATATATACCGTTATATATATATATATATATTTTTTTTTAGTCAAGTAATCCTGAGAAATACCAGGGGGAAGGCGGGTAGGCGTGGCGAGCCACTGGCTAATTAGGAAATGGCGGGTGGAGATCCAAAATCACCGATTTGCCTGGGTTTTTCGACCAAAACATTTTCGATTCTGGGTGAATGGCTGGGCGAAAATGAAATCTACGACCATGTCTAGAAGCAGCTCGGCGAGAAAAAAAGAATGGCACCAGTTAGAATTCTCTAGGACTTATAGTTTGGGCTACAGAGGACTTTTAAAGTCCAAAAAACGGTCCCCTGGACCCTCCAGGAAGCCCAAGTCAAAATCAAAATCCTAAACTAATGGTCCGATTTTAATTCTGGTTGCGTCATTCGATTCAGCTTGCCAAAGTGTACTTATGGTATAAATTTAAACATAATCCGTACAAAAATAACTAGTCTATGGCGTTTTTAAACTTTAAAATAGGCCAATTAGGCCTAAAAATTGGTAAAAATTAAAAAATAATTACACCAGTGAAACCGCAACAGCGAGACGAATCCAAATATGTAATAATATTGACAAGTCAAAATTGGACCAAAATCAACGATTTGCCTGGACCAAAATATTTTCGATTCTGGGCGAATGGCTGCGCGAAAATTAAATCTACGACTATGTCTAGAAGCAGCTCGGCGAGAAAAAACGAATGGCACCAGTTATAATTCTCTAGGACTTATAGTTTGGGCTACAGGACTTTTAAAGTCCAAAAAAAACCTGGGCCCTCCAGAAAGCCCAAGTCAAAATCAAAATCCTAAACTAATGGTCCGATTTTAATTCTGTTTGCGCCATTCGATTCAGCTTGCCAAAGTGTACTTATGGTATAAATTTAAACATAATCCATACACAAATAACTCGTCAATGGAGTTTTTAAACTTTAAAATAGGCCGCTTGGGCCTATAAAATGGTCAAAATTAAAAAAAAAAAATACACCATTGAAACCGCAACGGCGAGATGAATCCAAACATGTAATAATATTGACAAGTCAAAATTGGACCAAAATCACCTATTTGCCTGGGCACCTAGGTTTTTCGACCAAAATATTTTCGATTCTGGGCGAATGGCTGGGCGAAAATTAAATCTACAACCATGTCTAGAAGCAGCTCGGCGAGAAAAAACGAATGGCACCAGTTAGAATTCTCTAGGACTTATAGTTTGGGCTACAGAGGATTTTTAAAGTCCAAAAAACGGTCCCCTGGGCCCTCCAGGAAGCCCAAGTCTTCTCACCTTGCTACCGCCAGACGCTGCAGACGCTCTGTCAACGCTCTCACGATATCGATCATAATTTGAGTATTAACTACTCATCCTCTTCATTCTTGTGCATGAAAGGTGGTTAAGAGCACATTTAACCATCCTGTAGCTTAGTAAGTAACACTGCACGATATTTTGCTGTGTATTGACTGATAAACTTTGTGTTTATCACAAGACTCCTGCTCAGACAGGGCGCCACTAGCGCCATCTATTGTTCTTTGTTTGTTTTGTTTGTAAGCAAACGCTCTCTTCTTATTTGATATAAAATCGTAGCCCCTAATTTTACCCATTACCTACTGTAGTAAGTATCAATTTAACTGCCTTGTATGTAAGTAAAGCTTTGCATATTAATTTGCTAATAAACAATATTGTGGCTCGCTTGGTGTAGTGACTAGCGTCTCGGACTTCCACCCAGAAGGCCCGGGTTCGCGCCCACGCTCGGCGCATTAAAGATTTTTCACAAGCACTGAGTCGTTACCATCCCTCATGAGCAAAGGGATGGGGTAGTAGTACAGGACCCCAATGGAAATACGCCTAATCGGCCTTATTGAGCCATCCTTAGCTAGCTTAGCATGCGCTAGCTTTAAGAACTATTATTATTATTATTATTATTATTATTATTATTATTACTAACTAACCTGCCTACAGGAACGAACGCCGACGCCATTTTGTAAACAAACTTTTTGGGGGGATTATACATATTAAATTCCAGCCAATTTTGTAGTAAATTTAAGTGCATTCATTTATCTTTTCCCCCTAGATATATTCTTGACTTTTTCTCCTCAGAGTGATTTTACTTTAAGCTAAGGGTGGTATTTGTACAAACTAACCTAGCCTAACCCAACCTGCCAAGCTTTTAACCTAATCCAAACCTAGCCTAGCCTATAGCCAGCCAATCTGTTGTTCTTATTAACTCTAGTAGATATTGTATTTAGTATCCTACTGTAGCTATATATATCTGTAATTTTAGTTGTTGCTTGCACGATCTTGTAGTAACCTTTGACTGATACACTTTTTTTGTTTTATCTAAAAAGAGTAGGCTACTGCTTTACTAGGCTACAGTGACACCAGGGCCATCTGTTGATACAGTATATTAACCGCTTGTGTGCAGTCACACTTTATTTTTATATAATCTCTATTTGGTGAATTGTATATTTAGTTACATATTCTGTTATATATTTATATTTGTTTAAAGTTAGGTTATCACACCTGGTAGCCTATTTCTGCGTATTTCAATTTTATTATTTTCGGTTAGGCTATTCAACGCTGGTAGCCTATTGGTGCGTATTTAAAAAAAATTAAAAACTTTTGGTTAGGCTATCGCCCCTGGAAGCCTAATTCTGCGTATCTCAATTTTTTTGTTTTCGGTTAGGCTATCACCCCTGATAACCTATTGTTGTGTATTTCAACATATTTGTTTTCAGTTGAAGTGATTGAAGTGTTTCTAAAGTGAGTGAAGTGTTTTAAAGTGAGTTAAGTGTTTTAAAGTGAGTTAAGTGTTTTAAAGTGAGTGAAGTGATCTGAAGAAACTGACTGTTACCATGCCTCGCACTTGTACGAACTGCGCCGGTAGGTTTGGTGAGTCCATGTTTGCTACTGTCGATCTTCAAGTCTGCCGTCTTTGCCAGCAACGAGAGAATTTGACAGTGAAATTAGATGAAGCCTACAACAAGATCAACGTCCTCACCATGAAGCTGGAATCACTCCAAGAGTTTGTAACACTCAACGTTGGAGTACCACAAACTTCAATTGTCACCGCAACTCCAGCAGCCACCAACGCCCCCAACGTCAACTGCCAACAATTCAACGCCTGCAGTAGCCATTTCACCTGATGGTTCCAATACTCAAGAAACAAATAGTGACTCTCTTCCCCCTCAAGACAACTTCCGTGTCGTGAGGAACAACGTTTGCCCCACGACCAGGAAACCCATACCGATTACCGAGTGTCAAAACCGCTTCCAGATACTCACAGACTCAGATGACGAAGCGGAAATAGAGAAGTCCGGCTCGTGGGAGACTCGATGATACGTGGTCAGCTCACAGAGTTTTGCACCAGAGCACCTAAGACCAGGAAGCGTTTTTGTATCCCTGGTGGTGGTGTGGACGACGTAGTTGCTGCAGTTGACGAAGTATCTAAGCTGGCCCCTACTAATACAATGTACGTCATCCACAAAGGAAATCAAGCAACAACAGGTCTAGTGACCCTTCTAGGCTGCTTGTCCTCCAAAACACTGAGGATCAAGTGTCCAAACAGTGGTTTAGAGTGGGTAAGGGAACATTGGAAAGGGAACTACTGCCCTAGAACTAATGTCCGTGGCAGGATTTGGAAGTTAGTAGGGGACAGATGGGTTAGTAACTGAGGGGGGTATACAATAAAGTTATTCATTTACAAACGCAGTCAGTCGCGGGTTTGATGCGAGATATTTGTCTAAGCGGAGTTTAAATGAATCAACGGTGCTGCAGTCTATAACGTCTCGGGGAAGCCCATTCCACAAGTTGACAACTCGATTGAAGAAGAAATTCTTAGATTCGTGTGAGTTAAAAGATTTACCAATAATTTTGCAACCGTTTCCCCGCGTGTAATTAGATTGGTCGATAGTGAAGTACTTACTACAGTTCATATTGTCGATGCCTTTGATGATTTTGAACACTTGAATTAAGTCGCCTCTTAATCTGCGCTGGGTTAAAGGAAATAGATTTAATTCTCTAAGACGCTCTTCGTATGGTTTGTTCTTTAGGCTAGGTATCATTTTGGTAACTCTACGTTGAACTCGTTCTAGCTTGTTTATATCTTTTTGGTAATAAGGGCACCAGGATTGAACGCAGTATTCCAGAAGAGGGCGGACTAAGGAATTGTAAAGGGTTAGGATAACATCTTTGGATTTATGCTCAAATGACCTGCCTATAAAGCCAATTATTTTGTTTGCCTTCTTAACAACTTCTGAACATTGTTGACTCGGTTTTAGGTTACTCGATATTGTTACTCCCAGATCGGTTTCTTTGTTTACATTCTTAAGCTGAGTGCCATTCATCGAATAGTTTGCTTTCTCATTTAGGTATCCGATATGTAGTACTTTACATTTATCCGCATTGAAACTCATTTGCCAAATTTGGGCCCAACATGACAATTTATCTAGATTGTGTTGCATATCGTCAACTTGTTCTTTTGAGAGTACGCTATTTGCAATTTTTGTATCGTCAGCAAATTTCGAGACTGTACAGGTGAGACCCTCATCTATGTCGTTGATGTAAATTAGTAAGAGAATTGGTCCTAGTACCGATCCCTGGGGTACCCCACTACTTACATTGGTCCATTTAGATGCCTTACCGTTTATGACTACTCTTTGCTTTCTGTCGCTGAGCCAATTTTCTATCCATTTCAACACACCGTCTTGTATTCCATGCGCTTTTAGTTTTAGCAGTAATCGTTTGTGGGGAACTTTGTCAAAGGCCTTTTGAAAATCAAGGTATATAATATCTACAGCTTTACTCTCATCGTAGAGGTTGAAGATATCGTGGAAGAAGTCTAAGAGGTTTGTTAAACAGGAACGTTTTTTACGAAAGCCAAAGCCGTGTTGAGTATCTTTAAGTAAGTTATTTGCCTCTAAGTGATTTACGAGTCTGTCTCTTATGACCGTTTCTAGCATTTCACATACAATTGAGGTTAAGCTAATTGGACGATAGTTACTGGGTAGGGATTTGCTGCCTTTTTTGAATATCGGTGTTACGTTGGCTAGCTTCCACTGATCAGGCATAGTCCCAGACTGCAAGGATTCATTGAATAGCAATGTCAGTGGTTTGGAGAGCTCATCCTTAGCTTCCTTTAGAACTCTAGGTGAGATTGTATCAGGTCCAGGCGTTTTATTTACCTTGAGTTTATCTAAACAATTCAATACTTCTCTCTCTGTAACGGTGATATTGCTTAGAACATCTGAATTATCAATCTGAATCGGCGATGATGTAGGGATATCACTGAGGTCTTCGGTTGTAAAAACTGATGCAAAGAAGGTATTGAGGGCATTACTCATTTGTACTTCGTCTTTGGTGTATTCTCCTTTTTCATCGACTAACGGTCCAACAGTTGAAGTAACTACTTTTTTCTTTCTGATATAACTATAGAATTCTTTCGGGTTTGTTTTACTTTGATTCGCAACATGTAACTCCAGGGTCTTTTTACTTTGCTTAATTAACTTTTTGGCTTTGCGTCGTAGCTCTACAAATTTCACCCGTTCTTCGTCATTTTGTGAGGATTTTAATCTATCATTAGCAAATTTTTTAGCAAGCAGACAGTCTGAAATATCTTTATTCCACCATTTGGGCTTATCATTTTGGCCTGGACGCCGTATTTTCGATGGTATGCAGTCTTGCACTGCCTTAAGGTAAGTGGTTGTGAAACACTCCCAAGATGTATTTATGTCGTTATTGTTAGTCAGAAAGCTCCAGTCAGTTTCTTTAAGTTTTGATTTAAGTTTATGAAAATTTGCTTTCTTGAAATTAGGGACTTTCTCAATGCTGCTATTTGATTTGTTACTAGTAAACTTTAAAGTGAAAGTTATCGTACGATGGTCGCTGTTACTGAATTCATCACCAACATTCAAATTCTCTATTAATTCTTCTTTTGTTGCGAGTACAAGGTCAAGCACATTATTACCACGGGTCGGAGATTGTACAAATTGAAAAAGTGAACTCTCTTGCAAGTTAGCATAAGGTCGTGTCCAGAGTGTGAAGTAAGAATATCGCCCCATTTAGTCACGGGTAAGTTGAAATCGCCAAGAATTACGGTATCTTGTATGTTAGTTATTTCTGCAATTTGTTCATAAATTTCACTGTCAGTTTGCACTGATTGAGATGGGGGTCTGTATAATAAAGCTAGTGTTATTTTAGTTCCTCGTTTATTATTTAATAGTACGTAAGATATGTCTATATTCGCAATTTGAGGTTTTGACATTAAGACGGGATTAAGACTTTCCTTTATAAAAAACAGAACTCCTCCTCCATTTCTATTGATCCGACTTTTCTCAAACATTGTATAACCAGGAAGCGTATATTCGGCTAAAAAGTCTCTGTCTTCCGTATTTAACCAAGATTCTGTAATGCCGATTATATCATAATGTTCTGTAAACACGATTTCCTCTAGATCTGAAAATTTATTGCGTATGCTACGAGCATTTACATAAAACACCTTAAGAGTATTAGAGTTGGATGTTACTGATTGTGCGTTGTCTGAATTTTCAGTTCGTATTTGACTTACACTACCCTGTCTTGGGTCTGGTTGACCCCGTTTTTTGAACGGAAATCCTTGACTGCATCGTTCAGCAGACGACCAAGACGTGCAGCTCCTACTTCATTGAGATGTACACCATCTCCTGAAAACAAAGATTTATCATAGTAAAAATTATCCCACGTGTCGACAAAGCCGATGTTCTCCTCCCTGCAGAGTTTGGCTAGTCGGCGATTTGTACTGGTAGCTATGTTGTAGAATCGGTTTTCTACATCAATCCGGGGAACAATTCCTGAAATTAAGATTCTATTAGATTTTTCCTTGAAGGACCTGATCAGCCGCCGGTACTTGCAAAGTAGTTCCTCTGACCGCGTCCGTTGGACATCGTTAGATCCAACGTGGATGATGTACGTAGTGCTTGCGGGGGCGAGCCTGGAAACCTCTTCCAGAGCCGCAACAATGTCGTCCACGCCGCCACCTGGGATACAGAATCGCTTTCTGGTCCTGGGTGCCCTGGCGCAGAACTCGGTTAGTTGGCCACGGACCATGGAGTCGCCCACAAGCCGAACTTCTTCCGTTTCCTCTTCCTCGTCAATAGCCAGAATTTTGAAGCGGTTTTGGCATGTTGTCGGGATGACCTTCCTGGTACTGGTACTGGGATGGACATTGTTTCTCACTAACTGAAAGTTGTCCTGGGGGGGAGTGAGAGTAGAGTCATTATTATTATCTGCAACATCTAAGGTAGCTGCTGGTGTGGGTACCGGTACTGTATGCACTGGAATGGCGGTTGACATAGTAGTGGTTTCTTGGGCCGAGGGCACTCCTACGTTGAGTGTGGCAAATTCTTGAAGGGATTCAAGCTTCGTAGTCAGGGCATCGATCTTGCGGTGAGCTGCATTCAATTCATCCGCAATCTTCTCTCGGAGCTGGCAAAATCTACAAATTTGGACATCAGTATCAACAAACATGGTAGGGCCAAATTTACCGGAACAACTCGTGCAGGTTCGTTGCGGCGCCATGACGATATAATCACAATATGCCTGAAAATCACACAAATTTATGTTAGCAAAATGGTACAATTAAAGCCTGAAAATCACAAAAAATGTATGTTAGCAATGTGATACAATTAATTCCTGAAAATCACAAAAAATTTTGTTAGCAATATGATAAAATTAATATGCCTGTAAATCACAAAAAATATGTTAGCAATAGAACACAATTTATGCCTGAAAAAAACAAAAAATTATGTTAGCAGTATGACACAGTTAAAGCCTGAAAATCACAAATGGACTAGAAATTTGTTACAAAATTTACTGGAAAAAAAAAAAAAAAGTGGGAGAGGGTTAATGTAGCCTAGTGAAAAAACTGGAAAACAGTATACAGTACAGTAACAAAAAATATTTGTTAGCAATATGGTACAATTAATGCCTGTAAATCACAAAAATAATATGTTAATCACAAAAAGAATATTATGGCTGTAAATCACAAAAAATATGTTAGCAATAGAACACAATTTATGCCTGAAAATATAAAAAAAAAAATTGATGTTAGCAGTATGACACAGTTAAAGCCTGAAAATTGTAAATGGACTAGTAATTTGTTACAAAATTTACTGGGAGAAAAAAAGGGGAGAGGGTTAATTTAGCCTAGTGAGAACACTGGAAAGAAGTATACAGTACAGTAACAAAAAATATTGGTTAGCAATATGGTACAATTAATGCCTGTAAATCACAAAAAGAATATGTTGATCACAAAAAGAATATGTTAGCAATAGAACACAATTTTATGCCTGAAAATAAAAATAAAATTATGTTAGCAGTATGACACAGTTAGGCTAAAGCCTGTATATTAGTTTATACAGTGGTCGACACAATAATAATAATAATGGAGTTAGTAATATCCCTGGCAAGAGTGTGAGAGGCCTATTATGGTGACAAGTATCTGAAATGCGATTAATAAATAGGCTATCAAAAAGTATTACAGTAACTAAATTATTCTAACCCAATATTAAAACTATCTTGACAAATGTTAGTGTGCGATTTATATAGATAACCAAGATAAAAAAGTTCAACCAAGTACAGTATTGGCTAGACTTTGATATATAAAATACAAGAAGAGGGTTTGTTTATGCGTACACAGGTGGCGCTGGTATCGGCGGCGTCTCTACTAACCTGACAAATAGAATTTTGAAAAACAAACGTTTATCAGTCAAAACTACAGTACAATGTCATGCAAGATAACTACTGGGTGGTTTGCTAAGCACTTAACTACAGTGAGGGCTAAAATATCTACAATAAGTGCTAGAACTTTATAATATGAAACAAGCAAATAGTTTGTTTACTTTAGAGCGTCGGTCGTCACTAACCGGTACAAATGTAAACAAAAGCAGTCTCGATAAACAAACGTTTATCAGTCAAAAACACAGCAAAATTACATGCAAAGCAACTACAGGGCAGTTAAGCTAGAACTTAGCTACAGCTCATGCAAACAAATAAGGGGATGAGTAATGGAGTACTCAAGTGATGGTCAGATTTCGAGCAGCGAGAGCGAAGTGCTGTTGGCGGGTTGGCGCGTCGGGCTCGAGTGGATCCAACGATGTACAGCGAACCCGGTCGGAAGATTTGCTTTTAAAGTACCAGCAGCTGATCAAGTCGTTTAAGGAGAAGTCATCAAGGATCATCGTCTCAGGAATCGTCCCCCGGATTGGTGTAGAGAGCCGATTTTACAACATAGCCACCAGCACAAATCGTTGTCTAGCAAACCTCTGCAGGAAGGAAAACGTGGGATTCGTCGACACCTGGGACAATTTCTACTACGATGACTATTTGTTTTCGGACGATGGAGTTCATCTGAACCAGGTGGGAGCAGCACGTTTTGGGCGTCTTCTCAACGATGCGGTGAAGGATTTTCGGAGAAGAAATCGACTCAGCACAGGACAACCAGGAAGGAGGACCGAAGACAGCGAGGGCGGCAACCTGCGAAGGAATTAAATGCTAATCTGTCAAGAACCGCGAATTTGGATAAAGCTCCACCAACACGACCCAAATTCAAAACCGCCAGGGATAACGACCGAGGACCGATGACAGCCATGAATGTAAATGTCGATCCGACCAGAACCAAAAATTTGATTAAAGAACGTTCTGCGAGTTCTAAAACCGCAACTTTAAAGGTTTTCTATGCAAACGCTCGTAGCATAGGCAATAAATTTTCAGATTTAGAGGAACTAGTGTTTACTGAAAATTATGAAGTGATTGGTATAACAGAATCTTGGCTCAATACAGTAGATAGAGACTTTTTAGCAGAGTATTCACTTCCCGGTTATGTAATGTTTGAGAAAAGCTGAATAAATAAAAATGGAGGTGGCGTTTTATTTTATATCAAAGAAAGTCTTAACCCGACCCTCTTGTCAAAACCTCATATTGTGAACGTCGACACATTTTTTGTGCTAATAAAGAATAATAAAGGTACAAAAATAATACTTGCATTAATATACAGACCTCCAGCTCAATCAGTACAAACTGACCGAGAAATTTATGAACAAATTGCAGATGTAAGTAACTCACCACAAGATACCGTATTTTTTGGCGACTTTAATTTACCTGTGACCAAGTGGGGCGATACTCTTACTTCACACTCCGGACATGACTTGTATACGAACTTGCAAGAGAGTTCGCTTTATCAATTTGTTCGAACAACAACCTGTGGTAATAACGTTCTTGACATTGTACTTGCAACAAAAGAAGAATTAATAGAGAATTTGAATGTTGGTGATGAATTCAGTAACAGCGACCATCGTACGATAACTTTCCCTTTAAACTTTACTAGTAACGAACCAAATAGTAGCATCGAAAAAGTCCCTAATTTCAAGAAAGCAAACTTTCATAAACTTAGAGCTATGTTTAAAGAAACTGACTGGAGCTTTTTAATTAACAGTAACGACATAAATACATCTTGGATGTTATTCGAAACCACTTACCTAAAAGCAGTGCAAGACTGCATACCATCGAAAATACGGCGTCCAGGCCATAAAAATAAGCCCAAATGGTGGAATAAAGATATTTCAAACTGCCTGCTTGCTAAAAAATGTGCTAATGATAGATTAAAATCCTCACAAAATGACGAAGAACGGGTGAAATTTGTAGAACTACGACGCAAAGCCAAAAAGTTAATTAAGCAAAGTAAAAAGACCCTAGAGTTACATATTGTGAATCAAAGTAAAACAAACCCGAAAGAATTCTATAGTTATATCAGAAAGAAAAAAGTAGTTACTTCAACTGTTGGACCGTTAGTCGATGAAAATGGAGAATACACCAAAGACGAAGTACAAATGAGTAATGCCCTCAATACCTTCTTTGCATCAGTTTTTACAACAGAAGACCTCAGTGATATCCCTACACCATCGCCGATTCACATTGATAATTCAGATGTTCTAAGCAATATCACCGTTACAGAGAGAGAAGTATTGAATTGTTTAGATAAACTCAAGGTAAATAAAACGCCTGGACCTGATACAATCTCGCCTAGAGTTCTAAAGGAAGCTAAGGATGAGCTCTCCAAACCACTGACATTACTATTCAATAAATCCTTGCAGTCTGGAACTATGTCTGATCAGTGGAAGATAGCCAACGTAACACCGATATTCAAAAAAGGCAGCAAATCCCTACCCAGTAACTATCGTCCAATTAGCTTAACCTCAGTTGTATGTAAAATGCTAGAAACGGTCATAAGAGACAGACTCGTAAATCACTTAGAGGAAAATAACATACCGTACTTAAAGATACTCAACACGGCTTTTGTAAAAAACGTTCCTGTTTAACAAACCTCTTAGACTTCTTCCACGATATCCTCAACCTCTACGATGAGAGTAAAGCTGTAGATATTATATACCTTGATTTTCAAAAGGCCTTTGACAAAGTTCCCGACAAACGTTTACTGCTAAAACTAAAAGCGCATGGAATACAAGACGGTGTGTTGAAACGGATAGAAAATTGGCTCAGCGACAGAAAGCAAAGAGTAGTCATAAACGGTAAGGCATCTAAATGGACCAATGTAAGTAGCGGGGTACCCCAGGGATCAGTACTAGGACCAATTCTCTTTCTAATTTACATCAACGACATAGATGAGGGTCTCACCTGTACAATCTCAAAATTTGCTGACGATACAAAAATTGCAAATAGCATACTCTCAAAAGATCAAGTTGATGATATGCAACACAATCTAGAAAATTGTCACATTGGGCCCAAATTTGGCAAATGAGTTTCAATGCGGATAAATGTAAAGTACTACATATCGGATACCTAAATGAGAAAGCAAACTATTCGATGAATGGCACTCAGCTTAAGAATGTAAACAGAGAAACCGATCTAAGAGTAACAATATCGAGTAACCTAAAACCGAGTCAACAATGTTCAGAAGTTGTTAAGAAGGCAAACAAAATAATTGGCTTTATAGGCAGGTCATTTGAGCATAAATCCAAAGACGTTATCCTAACCCTTTACAATTCCTTAGTTCGCCCTCTTCTGGAATACTGCGTTCAATGCTGGTGCCCTTATTACCAAAAAGACATAAACAAGCTAGAACGAGTTCAACGTAGAGTTACCAAAATGATACCTAGCCTAAAGAACAAACCATAGGAAGAGCGTCTTAGAGAATTAAATCTATTTCCTTTAACCCAGCGCAGATTAAGAAGTGACTTAATTCAAGTGTTCAAAATCATCAAAGGCATCGACAATATGACCTGTAGTAAGTACTTCACTATCAACCAATCTAATTACACGCGGGGAAACGGTTGCAAAATTATTGGTAAATCTTTTAACTCACACGAATCTAAGAATTTCTTCTTCAATCGAGTTGTCAACTTGTGGAATGGGCTTCCCCGAGACGTTATAGACTGCAGCACCATTGATTCATTTAAACTCCGCCTAGACAAATATCTCGCATCAAACCCGCGACTGACTGCGTTTGTAAATGAATAACTTTATTTTATCCTCCCCTCAGTTACTAACCCATATGTCCCCTACTAACTTCCTAGTCCTGCCACGGACATTAGTTCCAGGGCAGTAGTTCCCTTTCCAATGTTCCCTTACCCACTCTAAACCACTGTTTGGACACTTGATCCTTAGTGTTTTGGAGGACAAGCAGCCTACAAGGGTCACTTGACCTGTTGTTGCTTGATTTCCTTTGTACTCCTTTGTAAGTCAAAATCAAAATCCTAAACTAATGGTTCGATTTTAATTCTGTTTGCGGCATTCGATTCAGCTTGTCACAGTGTACTTATGGTACAAATTTAAATAAAATCCGTACATAAATAACTCGTCTATGGAGTTTTTAAAGTTTAAAATAGGCCTCTTGAGCCTAAAAAATTGTCAAATTTAAAAAATAATTACACCATTGAAACCGCAACGGCGAGACGAATCCAAATCATAACTATCAAAAACTAATGTACATCGTTCAAATTGTGCGTCAAATTAGTAGAGAGGTGAAGCGGTAAGAAAGCGTGAGGCGAACTGGAGCTGAGGCGTTGTTGTCGTGAGGCGTAGTGGTTACAAGGCGAAATGGTTGTAAGGCGTTGTGGTCATGAGGCGAAGAGACCAAGGCGAAGTGGCCTGCTCCCTTTACCGGTGACGTCTTTTTAATTTGATTGTAGCTATGTTTAGACGATTTTGTGCTGTTTATGTGCTAGTGAAAAGGGCTAAGCGAGATAGTTCGAAGCCTGTTAATTGCTGGAGGCCCTTTTAAAACTGAATAAAATCGTCTAATAGTAGCCAGAATAATGTTAAAAGGACGGTGTCGGTACTGAACGGGTTAAGGGGCCGTTTTTCGCTAGACCAGGACGCATTCTTTACTTTTATTCTGACTATTTTTTAGATGGTTTCATTAAGCTTGGGAGAGATCTTGGGGAGTCGAGGGATGATTGAGATCAATTTTACCCCTTGGAATGCTAGAGGTCTATCTTAAGTTGACTATATTTGTCCAATGTTAGTAGGGATGAAATTATACACGACGTCAGTTAACTGAAAAGGTGAGAAGCTTTGATTCATCTTCGTGTACCTAAATTCGGTACAAACATATCTTTTGTTTTTACTTTGCTCTCTCTCTCTCTCTCTCTCTCTCTCTCTCTCTCTCTCTCTCTCTCTCTCTCTCTCTCTCTCTCCCGAATTCCTCTACCTCCTACAACCCCCTCCCTCTCTCCCATAACCACACACCCTACTAAATATTATATTACTATCGGCATGTAAACTTTTCCACTGGTCATATTGCGCTAACTATCCCCTCAATAACCATTATTGTAATAAGAATTTGAACCATGTAACTCATCTTTGTAAAATATTTGTATTACTATAATTCCATTATAACTTCGGTAGTTGGTAATATTAGTCACATTATGTATGTGACTCTTGTATTCAGCTAACTATGACCTCAATAACCGTTGATGTAATGAAGAATGTGAAGTGTCCCTCATATGATTGTAATATATTTGTGGTACTATTATTGCATAATAATTAATGTAGTTCGAAATATTAGTCACATCTTGTATGTAATAATTGTATTCAGCTACCTATGATCTCAATAACCATTGATGTAAGAAAACATGAATGGCCACCTCATATGAGTGCACTAGTTTTGTAGTGCTATTATTTACCTGTCAATTAATAATTCAGTCACTTTTTTTTTTTTTGAGCACGTATATACAGCATATGTGGCAATCAAATGAGGAAACTATAATAACACCAGACGACGATACTGTTGTTACAGTAGAATAATGGCTCTTTGAGCAGTATGTATTGCCTTACCAGTGGTTGTCCCCTTATTATTATTATTATTTTATTATTATTATTGAAATACCACAGGAACGAAAATTCCTGGGAGCGAAATTTCCACCCCCAACGAGATCCCTCTCTTTCTACCACCTCCCTCCACATGTTACACGTCTCGTTAATCACAGTCTTCTAATATACAAATCACATTTCCTTACCCCCTGACATTCTTGAAATACCCACTAAGTATATTCAATTAGATACCAACCATGCAGACTATGATACGTTCGTTGTACAAAGGAGTACAAAGGAAATCAAGCAACAACAGGTCTAGTGACCCTTCTAGGCTGCTTGTCCTCCAAAACACTGAGGATCAAGTGTCCAAACAGTGGTTTAGAGTGGGTAAGGGAACATTGGAAAGGGAACTACTGCCCTAGAACTAATGTCCGTGGCAGGATTAGGAAGTTAGTAGGGGACAGATGGGTTAGTAACTGAGGGGGGTATACAATAAAGTTATTCATTTACAAACGCAGTCAGTCGCGGGTTTGATGCGAGATATTTGTCTAAGCGGAGTTTAAATGAATCAACGGTGCTGCAGTCTATAACGTCTCGGGGAAGCCCATTCCACAAGTTGACAACTCGATTGAAGAAGAAATTCTTAGATTCGTGTGAGTTAAAAGATTTACCAATAATTTTGCAACCGTTTCCCCGCGTGTAATTAGATTGGTCGATAGTGAAGTACTTACTACAGTTCATATTGTCGATGCCTTTGATGATTTTGAACACTTGAATTAAGTCGCCTCTTAATCTGCGCTGGGTTAAAGGAAATAGATTTAATTCTCTAAGACGCTCTTCGTATGGTTTGTTCTTTAGGCTAGGTATCATTTTGGTAACTCTACGTTGAACTCGTTCTAGCTTGTTTATATCTTTTTGGTAATAAGGGCACCAGGATTGAACGCAGTATTCCAGAAGAGGGCGGACTAAGGAATTGTAAAGGGTTAGGATAACATCTTTGGATTTATGCTCAAATGACCTGCCTATAAAGCCAATTATTTTGTTTGCCTTCTTAACAACTTCTGAACATTGTTGACTCGGTTTTAGGTTACTCGATATTGTTACTCCCAGATCGGTTTCTTTGTTTACATTCTTAAGCTGAGTGCCATTCATCGAATAGTTTGCTTTCTCATTTAGGTATCCGATATGTAGTACTTTACATTTATCCGCATTGAAACTCATTTGCCAAATTTGGGCCCAACATGACAATTTATCTAGATTGTGTTGCATATCGTCAACTTGTTCTTTTGAGAGTACGCTATTTGCAATTTTTGTATCGTCAGCAAATTTCGAGACTGTACAGGTGAGACCCTCATCTATGTCGTTGATGTAAATTAGAAAGAGAATTGGTCCTAGTACCGATCCCTGGGGTACCCCACTACTTACATTGGTCCATTTAGATGCCTTACCGTTTATGACTACTCTTTGCTTTCTGTCGCTGAGCCAATTTTCTATCCATTTCAACACACCGTCTTGTATTCCATGCGCTTTTAGTTTTAGCAGTAATCGTTTGTGGGGAACTTTGTCAAAGGCCTTTTGAAAATCAAGGTATATAATATCTACAGCTTTACTCTCATCGTAGAGGTTGAAGATATCGTGGAAGAAGTCTAAGAGGTTTGTTAAACAGGAACGTTTTTTACGAAAGCCGTGTTGAGTATCTTTAAGTAAGTTATTTGCCTCTAAGTGATTTACGAGTCTGTCTCTTATGACCGTTTCTAGCATTTTACATACAATTGATGTTAAGCTAATTGGACGATAGTTACTGGGTAGGGATTTGCTGCCTTTTTTGAATATCGGTGTTACGTTGGCTAGCTTCCACTGATCAGGCATAGTCCCAGACTGCAAGGATTCATTGAATAGCAATGTCAGTGGTTTGGAGAGCTCATCCTTAGCTTCCTTTAGAACTCTAGGTGAGATTGTATCAGGTCCAGGCGTTTTATTTACCTTGAGTTTATCTAAACAATTCAATACTTCTCTCTCTGTAACGGTGATATTGCTTAGAACATCTGAATTATCAATCTGAATCGGCGATGGTGTAGGGATATCACTGAGGTCTTCGGTTGTAAAAACTGATGCAAAGAAGGTATTGAGGGCATTACTCATTTGTACTTCGTCTTTGGTGTATTCTCCATTTTCATCGACTAACGGTCCAACAGTTGAAGTCACTACTTTTTTCTTTCTGATATAACTATAGAATTCTTTCGGGTTTGTTTTACTTTGATTCGCAACATGTAACTCCAGGGTCTTTTTACTTTGCTTAATTAACTTTTTGGCTTTGCGTCGTAGCTCTACAAATTTCACCCGTTCTTCGTCATTTTGTGAAGATTTTAATCTATCATTAGCAAATTTTTTAGCAAGCAGACAGTCTGAAATATCTTTATTCCACCATTTGGGCTTATCATTTTGGCCTGGACGCCGTATTTTCGATGGTATGCAGTCTTGCACTGCCTTAAGGTAAGTGGTTGTGAAACACTCCCAAGATGTATTTATGTCGTTATTGTTAGTCAGAAAGCTCCAGTCAGTTTCTTTAAGTTTTGATTTAAGTTTATGAAAATTTGCTTTCTTGAAATTAGGGACTTTCTCAATGCTGCCATTTGATTTGTTACTAGTAAACTTTAAAGTGAAAGTTATCGTACGATGGTCGCTGTTACTGAATTCATCACCAACATTCAAATTCTCTATTAGTTCTTCTTTTGTTGTGTATGGGTACGAGGCGATCTCAAGACACCTTAGCTCCCAGTGCACAACGAACCGGATCATGATTATGTCCGCCTGTATTAAATTATGTATTATGTTGATTTATACCATTGCCTATTTTTGTAATAATTGTATTCAGCTAACTATGATCTCAATAATCATTGATGTAATGAAAATATGAATAGTCTCCTCATACGATTGCACTAGTTCTGTAGTGCTATTATTTACAACCTGTCAATTAATAATTCAGTCACTACAAGCTTGCTTGCTTTTTTTTTTTTTTTTTAATACAGACCATGTGACAATTAAATGAGGAAACTATAATAACACATCTGAATAATGCCAACCTGACTTATAAACACAAATATGAATGTAACCAGACGACGATGCTGTTGTTTCAGTGGAATAATGGCTCTTTGAGCAGTATGTATCGCCTTACTAGTGGTTGTCCCCTCACAGGATGGGGGGCGCTGCTCAATAAACTCGCCCCTCGGGGCAAAATCAAATCTCTCTCTCTCTCTCTTCGTCTGTCAGTAGTGGTCGAACAAGAAGGAAGTGTCTTTCCGAGCTCCGAGCGCCGCCCCCTGCCCCACCGCATGCTGCCTGCCGCCTTTCCCCTCTGCCCTCACCAGTATCTTGTAACTTAGTATTACCAATATCCCTTATAAATTCTCATTATCCCCATTCCTCCATCCTCTCTCTCTACTCACACCCTTTGGTCTCTTTCAAATCATCTAAATAACTCTCTTACTATAAACTACCTAACCTATTTTTACATATAAATCTCTCTTATACACAAATTTGTCTCTCTCACTAACTCTCACTATATCTCTCACCGACTCTCACTATATAGAACATCCCGAATTACAATCCCCACATCCCATTATCTAAATCCTTCTTGCAAAAATCTTGGTCTGCCACTCTCAAGCTATAGAAAAATCCCTCTATAAGCTTAAATATCTCCTCCTTGTCTAAATACCTCCTTTGATTTGTCCCACACCATCTCCGAGCTGCCTATCCATTGTAATTCCTAGTTTTTAATAACTCCCTCTCACTCTATCACTCTCTCTCTCTCCCTCTCCTCCCAACTCCCCCCCCCCCCCCAACAAAAGGCACCGCCGTCCCCACAACAACATCCGCTTTACGAGGAGTGCCCCACCCGGGTGAATACAGCCCCCAATAAACTAATTCTCTCTCTCTCTCCTCCCAACTCCCCCCGCCTCTCTCCCCTCCAACGACTTCCGTTTTACGAGGAGTGCCCCACCAGGGTGAATACAGCCCCTCAATAAACTAATCCTCTCTCTCTCTCTCTCTCTCTCCCTTCCGTTCTCTCTCTCTCTCTCTCCCTTTCGTTCTCTCTCTCATTCTCTCACTTCCATTTTCTCACTCTCACCCCCGCCTCTCTCTCTCTCTCTCTCTCTCTCTCTCTCTCTCTCTCTCTCTCTCTTTCATATCTCTCCATCTCTCTCTCCCTTTCGTTCCCTCTCTCTCTCTCTCGCTCATATCTCTCTCTCTCTCTCTCGCTCATATCTCTCTCTCTCTCTCGCTCATATCTCTCTCTCTCTCTCGCTAATATATATATCTCTCTCTCTCATTCTCACCCCCCCCCCCTCTCTCTCTCTCTTTCTCTTTTCCTCTCATCCCAATTAATTTCCCCCCCCCACTCTTTCTTTCTTTCTTTTCCTCTCATCCCTAGTTCGTCCCCCCCCCCCCCCCCCCCGGGCTGCACCGCTCCGGAGCTACCGCCAAGTGTCAACAAGTACCACCGGGGGCCCCCCCCCCCTTCAAACCCCGGTTTATGAGGGGAAATAGGGGTATAAAATAAGGGCCATAGGACCATCCCCCCCCCCCCCCAAACCCGTCCCAAATTTCTTTTTAAAGTGCCGACGTAACATACACTATCCTCAACCCCCACCAACACCTTGCAACCTGCATCATCAACATCGGAACAACTTTTAAGGGAAGTGACCACTCCAACATTTTGTACCTTTCGTTTTTGCAAATTCTCCCTCACTAACCCCAAATCATGGCACCGATCAGAATTAAATGCCCCTCCTGTAACAAGAACTACTACAAGGAATGGTATCCGCGTCATGGGTATCCAAATGCCAAGTGTTTTATGTGTTTAACTGGTGAAAACTTTTTGCTCTTGGAGTGCACATTAGAAGCACACAAGGCACAGGTTGACGAACTGAAGCGAGATAATCTCACACTAAAGGAGACTGTAGGTGTATTTTCGCATCAAAATTTCTTACTAAAAGAGCGAGTAAAGGACATAGAGAGTAAGCAAGTCGACGTTGTTAAAAATCTTCAAAAAGAAAACCCATCCAATGATCTATATCAGACAGTAGTCAACAGGCGTAACAAGAACAAATCCCAAGGGAATGGGAAAGCGACACCAGGTATCCCTATCAAAAACAGATTTGCTGTTCTCGCCGAAAACAATGAACACGAGGTAACTGACCACGTGAATGGGAATGGGAATGGAAAAGCGACACCAGGTAACCCCATCAAAAACAGATTTGCACACGAGGTAACTGACCACGTGAAAGCAAGCTCGAAAGGCAAGAAAACTCCTGACAAGAAAACAACGAAACCATCAAATCACGGAGTCAGCGGGAAGGAGAAACTCACCCTAGTATATGGTGACAGTCTCATGCGAGGTCAAGGAGCTGCCTTTGCCACCAAGAACAGAGGAAAAAGGTCAGTAAAGGTCATTCCAGGCGGTAAAGTCGAACATATCTTGAAAGACATAACTAACTCCGCCATACCAGAGGGCACCTGTGTAGTCGTCAATGTTGGCTCAAATGACTGCTTTGACGGAGGTAAGGCCCCAATTAAGACCATAGAAAAAGATTTTGAGAACCTAATTAAAGTCATGAAAAGGAAGACCACGAAATGTGTGGTAAGCGGCGTCATACCCCGGATTAAAACAAGCTCATACGGATAAAATAGAGCCATAGAAATTAACAACGCAGTCAAGGTCATGTGCGAACAAGAGAAGGTACTGTATGTGGACAATTGGACCACCTTTGTAGGGAACTCGTCCCTGTACAGCGGAGATGGCATTCATTTATCAGAAAAAGGCGTTCAGCACATGAGTGACACCCTAAATCAAGCAACCTACATTGCCCACGAAAACAACGCCAGTCAGGACCGTGAAATAACTATGCTAATAGACTCCTCTGAGTATTGATATCGCTACCCCCGGAAAAGCCCTCCCACAACCCCACCCAATCAAACTCCACCCGCACAGTTAAGAGAAATAAATAACCCCGCCCAACCCTTCCAAGTCCATCACAACCATTTAAACGAAACCGTCAACCCCAATGGCCCACAAGTTGCGAAAACTTACCTACCTGAACCACAAAACAAACTAAACAACTCCACCCAACCCCATCCAAGCCAACCCAACCAACTGAATGAATTTGACAACCCGCCGCGGCTTCAAGTCACAAACCCAAACCCATCCTCACCAATAAGAAAAACAAATCCAGCGCATGCTGAGAGAAATGATATAAAAATAATATCCATAAATGCCTGCTCAATAAGAAACAAAATAGACGAACTCAAATGTCTGTTATTAAATGAGAAAGTTGACGTTATTTGTATAACGGAAACACATCTGAACCTTAAAAATAAAGATCTACTTCATGAATATCACATAGAGCCATATAAATTTTTTCATAAAGACCGTAACAATGGAAAACAAAGAGGGGGGGTTGCAATGTACGTTGCAACCTACTTAAACCCAGTCGAGGTGACTCTCCCCGAAAGTAATGCAGAAATAGTGTGCGTCAAAATAAATACAAAAAACATGAACTTAAATATCACTACAGCGTACCGACCACCGAGACTAACTGTTGCCGATGATACAATTTTTTATGAAATACTAGAGAAAACCCTTAATTCCGACGAAACAGTTTTACTAGGTGAC
>JBAKBP010017977.1:42500-47706 GCA_037953745.1 Lithodes maja
TTATATATTAGTGAGTGTGGGTTGTGTATGCTCGTTGTGTGTGTATACAGTATATGTATGTGTGTGTTTGTGCGTGCGAGAGGGAATGGGTTACTTTGAGTTTGGTGTGCGTCGCTTATTTACTACGTGTGTGTGTGTGTGTGTGTGTGTGTGTGTGTGTGTGTGTGTGTGTGTGTGTGTGTGTGTGTGTGTGTGTGTGTGTGTGTGTGTGTGTGTGTGTGTGTGTGTGTGTGTGTGTAGTGTTCCATATTGAGTGTGTGCGTGTGGAGGGGGGGGGGGGCTGTATGTATGTGTTATGTACGCGTGAATGTGTGCGTGTCTTTCAATGTGTATCATTGTTTGTAATTGGAATAGAGAGAGAGAGACAGAGAGCGCGCGCAATACGAAGAAGGACCCAAGGGAGAGAAGAGAGCAATAACAAAAGAGAGGGACCAAAAAGAGAGTAGGTGAAGCGAGGTCGGCAATTCAAAAATCGCTGACACCATTTGCCCACGTAAGCAAAAAAAACAAAAAACAAAAACAAAAATATGAAAACAAAAAATCTGTCATGTGCTCTTGTCCTGCAGTTGCGAACAATAACAGTGGGGGTTGTTTGCTTGTTGGTGGGCAGGCAAAACAGTGAGAGAGAGAGAGAGAGAGAGAGAGAGAGAGAGAGAGAGAGAGATTTGATTTTTTGATTTTGCCCCGAGGGGCGAGTTTATTGAGCAGCGCCCCCCATCCTGTGAGGGGACAACCACTAGTGAGGCGATACATACTGCTCAAAGAGCCATTATTCCACTGAAACAACAGCATCGTCGTCTGGTTACATTCATATTTGTGTTTATAAGTCAGGTTGGCATTACTCAGATGTGTTATTATAGTTTCCTCTTTTAATTGTCACATGGTCTGTATATACGTATCTCATTAAAAAAAAAAAAAAAAAAAGCAAGCTTGTAGTGACTGAATTATTAATTGACAGGTTGTAAATAATAGCACTACAGAACTAGTGCAATCGTATGAGGAGACTATTCATATTTTCATTACATCAATGATTATTGAGATCATAGTTAGCTGAATACAATTATTACAAAAATAGGCAATGGTATAAATCAACATAATACATAATTTAATACAGGCGGACATAATCATGATCCGGTTCGTTGTGCACTGGGAGCTAAGTTGTCTTGAGATCGCCTCGTACCCATACACAACGAACGTATTATAGTCTGCATGGTTGGTATCTAATTGAATATACTTAGTGGGTATTTCAAGAATGTCAGGGGGTAAGGAAATATGATTTGTATATTAGAAGACTGTGATTAACGAGACGTGTAACATGTGGAGGGATGTGGTAGAAAGAGAGGGATCTCGTTGAGGGTGGAAGTTTCGCTCCCAGGAATTTTCGTTCCTGTGGTATTTCAATAATGATAATAAAATAATAATAATAATAAGGGGACAACCACTGGTAAGGCAATACATACTGCTCAAAGAGCCATTATTCTACTGTAACAACAGTATCGTCGTCTGGTGTTATTATAGTTTCCTCATTTGATTGCCACATGTGCTGTACAGTATATACGTCTATCTATCTATCTATCTATCTATCTATCTATCTATATATATGCTCAGGCCCAATCCCCATTTTGGGGGTAGCCGACTCAAGACAGAGCAAGAACAGGGAAAACACAAAAACAACATAAAACAAAAAATAAACACAGATAAAAAACACAAACTCTCACACATCCAGGTCACCCAGGAGAAGACCCAGAGACCAGGGTTACCAAGGTGGCTCCAGCACTCCCCCGGCCCCTGACCACCCAGAGAGGTTCCGATCTCGGCAGGCAGACATGCAGCGGAGCCAAAGCCACAATCCCTCCCACCACACTTCCAGGCACACCCTTCATATTAATCGTCTCCCCGGGCCAGGCGCCTGATGGACTATTATCTAGTCCAGCTTGCGCCCGACCCCTTACTCCAAATGACCACGTGTTCACTCAACTATTCACAAGCATTCTCCATTCACTCCTGTCCACCACCACTTCCCCTGCCTGATCTATAGTCATTCCTCTATCATCCAAAGCCTTTCTTACACAGTCTCTCCATCTCAATGGGGGTCTTCCTGCCCTTCTATCTCCCCTTGTATCTGACTCACATATTCTCTTTGTAAGCCTTTCATCTCCCATTCGTTCAACATGACCATACCAGCTCAGCACCCTTCTGTCCACTCTGGCTGACAAATGTTCCTGCTGCCCCACTCTCCTACGTATCTCTTCATTCCTCAATCTGTCTCTACGAGTAACTCCACACATACTCCTCAAGCAGCTCATCTCCATCACATCCAGCCCTCTTTTCTCCTTTTTCTTCAGAGCCCATGTCTCAGCCCCATACATCACTGTTGGCACAACAATTCCTTGATACAGTGCACTTTTTACTTTCACTCCGAGATTTCTCGTCTTCCACATACTTCCCATTGCTCCGAAAACCTTCCTTCCTTCACACACTCTCTGTTTTACCTCCACTTCCATACCTCCACTCCTGCTTATTGTTCCTCCTAGATATTTAAAACACTCTACTTGTTCCAATATTTCCCCATCCAGCCTCACATCTAGATTCACCCTATGCTCTCCCCTATTACACACCATTACTTTACTTTTATACGTGCTCATGAAAAAAAAAAAAAAAAAGTGACTGAATTATTAATTGACAGGTAAATACTAGCACTACAAAACTAGTGCAATCATATGAGGAGACCATTCATGTTTTCTTACATCAATGGTTATTGAGATCATAGTTAGCTGAATACAATTATTACATACATGGTGTGACTAATATATATATAGAGAGAGAGCGCACTTGAGTAATTGCGTATCTTAGTTTATGTCAAGCACGTAGGAAAATTAATGAATGCATGAACTTACTAACAGAGAGGGTATGGATTTAATAACATCATTCATTTTTTGATTACGAGACAGCACTTGATAAAAACAATAATTGTCTTTAAAGAGAGAGAGAGAGAGAGAGAGTACAAAGGAAATCAAGCAACAACATGTCTAGTGACTCTTCTAGGCTGCTTGTCCTCCAAAACACTGAGGATCAAGTGTCCAAACAGTGGTTTAGAGTGGGTAAGGGAACATTGGAAAGGGAACTACTGCCCTGGAACTAATGTCCGTGGCAGGATTGGGAAGTTAGTAGGGGACAGATGGGTTAGTAACTGAGGGGAGGATAAAGTAAAGTTATTCATTTACAAACGCAGTCAGTCGCGGGTTTGATGCGAGATATTTGTCTAGGCAAAGTTTAAATAAATCAACGGTGCTGCAGTCTATAACATCTCGGGGAAGCCCATTCCATAAGTTGACAACTCGATTGAAGAAGAAATGTTTAGCTTCGTGTGAGTTAAAAGATTTACCAATAATTTTGCAACCGTTTCCCCGCGTGTAATTAGATTAGTCGATAATGAAGTACTTACTACAGTTCATATTGTCGATGCCTTTGATGATTTTGAACACTTGAATTAAGTCACCTCTTAATCTGCGCTGGGTTAAAGGAAATAGATTTAATTCTCTAAGACGCTCCTCGTATGGTTTGTTCTTTAGGTTAGGTATCATTTTGGTAACTCTACTTTGAACTCGTTCTAGCTTGTTTATATCTTTTTGGTAATAAGGGCACCAGGATTGAACGCAGAGAGAGAGGGAGAGGGAGGTATTATCAGAGTAAACAAAGCTGAAGTGATGAAGAACGCTGTACAGATGGCCAGAAAGTAAAAAATGTCCAGTAACTAATGATTGGTTTATATAAAAGTGACCCAGAAATAGAATGTGTCTGCTTCATGATAACTATAGAATATGAAAACAGTAATTTGATAGTCAGGACCAGTGAAGATATAATAACGTAAATAATTAGCTATAATTTCATGTTTGATGTGTATTTAATTGTATATATAATAACTTGTATAATTTAATGAACCAATAAAATGGTAAATAATTCCCATGATATCAACTATTTCTTATTCTTCTCTTGCCATGGGTCGTTAGAGCATATACTATTATAAACAATTGCTACCATAAAAACTATACGATAACTGCAGTTGATGTGTATATTGGCGCCAGGACTGTTGTAGCCAGTCACCACGGATCTTATACAGTATACCAGTGAGAGAGAGAGAGAGAGAGTGTGAGTGAGTGTGAGTGTCAGTCCGTCCGTCCGTCCGTATAGGTGGTAAAGATATAATATTTTGCACATTTGCTGGATTGATGGGTAGGGGTTTACAGTGTGGAACGGGTTTGATTCCCCGCGCCGCCAGTGTGTCTGTGTAGGCTGGTTTTCACATAAGCTTAGCCCGTTTGCCTACAGTGTATTATCAAGGAGGGGATTTAGATGACCTTCATTTACTCTAGTAGTTTTTGTATTTTGTTTATATTGGTGTTATTTATAAGTCTTATGAAGTCATTTGTTTGTTTTTATTTTTGTTTCATTCTATATCAAGCTATGATTAACAAAGTACAGAGGAAAGTATTTAACGCACAAGAGAGATCATACGCAATTTCAGAACACACACACACACACACACACACACACACCCACACACACACCCACACACATACACTTATAATATGCAGTACCTAAATCTAAATGAACACACAAAATACAGTAACACACACACACACACACACACACACACACACACACACACACACACACACACACACACACACACACACTGAAGCTGAAGAGTATATATAACACCTTCATACTCCCTAAGCTCACCTACGCCTCTCCCGCCTGGTCCTCCTCTCTAACCCTAACACAACAACGTCAACTGGAGAGAGTTCAGAGGAGGGCATGCAGGATCAACCTGGGAGGCACATATCCAGGGTACGAGGAAGCTCTCACCACCCTTAGCATACCTGCACTCTCAACCCACCACTACAACACACTCAAACAGTTTGCATCTAAGCTGCTTGTTCACCCACGACACAGAAACTTACTTCCACCAGACGCCCCTAGACCAACACGTGCAGCTCTTCACTTCAACACACTCCAACCAATAAGAGCAAGAACTGACAGATATACAAATAGTCCTATCCCAACCATTGTTAATATTATTAATAATGTGTAATAACGGCCTGTCACACCATATATACGCGCCCACCTTTAATAATATATGCATGAGTGTGTGTGCGTGTGTGTATTAGAATATAATTATGTATGTATTTGCTTCAGTTTGTTT
>JBAKBP010017978.1:0-47697 GCA_037953745.1 Lithodes maja
CCCCTCTCTCATATTCATCCCCTATCACCTATCTATTCTTCCCCTCTCTCTAATTATCCTTACCTATCTATTCTTCCCCTCTCTCTATTTATCCTAACCTATCTATTCTTCCCCTCTCTCTATTTATCCTTAACACTATCTATTCTTCCCCTCTCTCTATTTATCCTTACCTATCTATTCTTCCCCTCTCTCTATTTATCCTACCTATCTATTCTTCCCCTCTCTCTATTTATCCTACCTATCTATTCTTCCCCTCTCTCTATTTATCCTACCTATCTATTCTTCCCTCTCTCTATTTATCTTACCTATCTATTCTTCCCCTCTCTCTATTTATCCTACCTATCTATTCTTCCCCTCTCTCTATTTATCCTACCTATCTATTCTTCCCCTCTCTCTATTTATCCTTCTATCTATTCTTCCCCTCTCTCTATTTATCCTTACCTATCTATTCTTCCCCTCTCTCTATTTATCCTTACCTATCTATTCTTCCCCTCTCTCTATTATCCTTACCTATCTATTCTTCCCCTCTCTCTATTTATCCTTACCTATCTATTCTTCCCCTCTCTCTATTTATCCTTACCTATCTATTCTTCCCCTCTCTCTATTTATCCTTACCTATCTATTCTTCCCCTCTCTCTATTTATCCTACCTATCTATTCTTCCCCTCTCTCTATTTATCCTTACCTATCTATTCTTCCCCTCTCTCTATTTATCCTTACCTATCTATTCTTCCCCTCTCTCTATTTATCCTTACCTATCTATTCTTCCCCTCTCTCTATTTATCCTTACCTATCTATTCTTCCCCTCTCTCTATTTATCCTTACCTATCTATTCTTCCCCTCTCTCTATTTATCCTTACCTATCTATTCTTCCCTCTCTCTATTTATCCTTACCTATCTATTCTTCCCCTCTCTCTATTTATCCTTACCTATCTATTCTTCCCCTCTCTCTATTTATCCTTACCTATCTATTCTTCCCCTCTCTCTATTTATCCTTACCTATCTATTCTTCCCCTCTCTCTATTTATCCTTACCTATCTATTCTTCCCCTCTCTCTATTTATCCTTACCTATCTATTCTTCCCCTCTCTCTATTTATCCTTACCTATCTATTCTTCCCCTCTCTCTATTTATCCTTACCTATCTATTCTTCCCCTCTCTCTATTTATCCTTACCTATCTATTCTTCCCCTCTCTCTATTTATCCTTACCTATCTATTCTTCCCCTCTCTCTATTTATCCTTACC
This sequence comes from Lithodes maja, assembly GCA_037953745.1. NCBI lineage: Eukaryota > Metazoa > Arthropoda > Malacostraca > Decapoda > Lithodidae > Lithodes > Lithodes maja. The sequence goes on from JBAKBP010017978.1 coordinate 1,245, forward strand.
TATCTATTCTTCCCCTCTCTCTATTTATCCTTACCTATCTATTCTTCCCCTCTCTCTATTTATCCTTACCTATCTATTCTTCCCCTCTCTCTATTTATCCTTACCTATCTATTCTTCCCCTCTCTCTATTTATCCTTACCTATCTATTCTTCCCCTCTCTCTATTTATCCTTACCTATCTATTCTTCCCCTCTCTCTATTTATCCTTACCTATCTATTCTTCCCCTCTCTCTATTTATCCTTACCTATCTATTCTTCCCCTCTCTCTATTTATCCTTACCTATCTATTCTTCCCCTCTCTCTATTTATCCTTACCTATCTATTCTTCCCCTCTCTCTATTTATCCTTACCTATCTATTCTTCCCCTCTCTCTATTTATCCTTACCTATCTATTCTTCCCCTCTCTCTATTTATCCTTACCTATCTATTCTTCCCCTCTCTCTATTTATCCTTACCTATCTATTCTTCCCCTCTCTCTATTTATCCTTACCTATCTATTCTTCCCCTCTCTCTATTTATCCTACCTATCTATTCTTCCCCTCTCTCTATTTATCCTTCCCTATCTATTCTTCCCCTCTCTCTATTTATCCTACCTATCTATTCTTCCCCTCTCTCTATTTATCCTTACCTATCTATTCTTCCCCTCTCTCTATTTATCCTACCTATCTATTCTTCCCCTCTCTCTATTTATCCTACCTATCTATTCTTCCCCTCTCTCTATTTATCCTTACCTATCTATTCTTCCCCTCTCTCTATTTATCCTACCTATCTATTCTTCCCCTCTCTCTATTTATCCTACCTATCCATTCTTCCCCTCTCTCTATTTATCCTTACCTATCTATTCTTCCCCTCTCTCTATTTATCCTTACCTATCTATTCTTCCCCTCTCTCTATTTATCCTTACCTATCTATTCTTCCCCTCTCTCTATTTATCCTACCTCCCCGTTCCCCTGCTTGTTCTATTTGTTCTATCATTTCTTTCTCTCTCCCCACCTTCTATGAGGTGATTCTCGCTCCCTCGATTCTCTCAGCCTTTTTCTCTGTCCTCCCTTCCTCTCTATTTATCCTCCTTTTTCCATTTCCTGTCTTTATTTTCTCCTTCTCTATCCTCCTTTCTTTTGTTTCTATGTTCTCTTTTCTCTCTAGTTTTTCCCCATCTATCTCATTTATCTCTCTTTCTCCTCTCTCTATCTACTTGCTCTATCCTTCTCTTATCTCTCTCTCCTTATGTTCCCTCTTTCAACATTCAGAGAGACAGCCCTCACTCCCCTCCCTCTGAACTCCTCCATCTCTATTGCGTCTCCCACTCTACTGTCTTCCTTTTCGATCTATCTACCTTTCATCCATCTTTTAGTCCGACTTTCTCCATTAATTTCCTTTCTACTTCTGCTCATTTTCTCTTTCGCCTTCTTTCTTCTCAATCTATCTTTATTTCTTCATCTTCATCCTTCTTCTTGCCTCTGTATTATCCCTCACTCCACTTTCTGGAAGATAAGCCCTCTCGCCCTTCATTTTATGTCTTTATTTCCTATCAATCTTCCTCTTATGTTTTCTTCTCTCTATCGTTCCGCCCCAATTCCCATCTCCCACCTTTCCTTCTTCCCTCATATTAATTTATTCTTTCCTTTCACCCTTGCTCATAATTGCTTTCCTTTCAATTCTTCCTTTCTCTCTCAAAGTCGAGAATCTTGTCGGCGCGATGTCTTCACACTCTTGTAGTTACGTTTACACTAAACAATGGTACTCCGCTGTGTACCTGCGTGTGTGAGATTGTAGTGTTGCTACATAGGCTTGAAGACCTATTGTCTACTCCAGGCACGCTTCGGTTTTCATCCACGCATGTGGCAGCAACCACCACACCATCCCCTCGTTCCGGGTTGATCACTAAACTGTACGAAATTGAGAGCAAAATGATGCAGATGCAGATTTTAACACCATACAGTCCCTTGATTGATATGGGGTGCACTTGTTACAAAGACTTTACTGGACATTTGCTATGAATCGCTAGACCTGAGTGTCCTGAGTGTTTTTCTTTTGCCCTAGATGTATCGAAGGCCTTCGAGAGAGTCTGGCACAAATCCCTCATTTCCAAACTACCCTCCTTCGGTTTCTATCCCTCCATCTGCGCCTTTGTCTCTAATTTCCTTTCCGGCCGTTTCATAGCTGCGCTTGTGGATGGCCACCGTTCACTTCCTCAACCTATCAACTCCGGTGTTCCTCAGGTTTTTGTCTTATCTTCAATTCTATTCCTATTATTCATTAACGACCTTCTCAATTGTACCTCCAGCCCCATTCACTCATATGCTGACGACTCTATATTACACTATTCAACTAGCCTTCCACAACATCACTCACAGCAGGATCTCCAAAACTCACGTAAGGAGGCCTTACAGCACCTATCTTCTGATCTCTCTACTATCTCTAATTGGGGCAGAGAAAACCTTGTTACTTTCAGTGCTTCCAAAACTCAATTTCTCCATCTGTCTACTCGTCGCCCCCTTCCATAAAACTATAAGCTACTCTTCAACAACATACAAATTAACCCTTCATCTTCTCTTAATATTCTTGGTGTCCATTTTTCTTCTGATCTCTCTTGGAAAGATCATATTACCACTCTTGCTAAAACAGTTTCCCAGAAGCTGAGTGTGCTCAACCGCCTCCGGGGGTTCTGTACCCCTGCGCAGCTTCTTGCTCTGTACAGGGGCACAGTGCGTCCATTAATTGAGTATTGTTCATACGTGTGGGGAGGATCCTCTCACACAGCACTTTTGGACAAAGTAGAAAAGGAAGCCTTCCGTCTCATTAACTCATGTTCACTCACCAATTTTCTGTAGTCTCTCTCTCTTCGCCGCAATATTGCATCTCTTTCACTCACTATTCTACTGCTATTACAATAATTAGTGTTCCTCAGAGCTCTCTCAGAGTATACCACCCCCTCTTCGTAGAACACGTATCACCTTGTATCGTTTTGCAACACAATCCCACCCCTACTTTGTGCAACTCTCCAACCCATTAGAGAAACATTATTCTCAATCTTGATTCTACTCAACAACTGAGCTTTGGGACTCTCTCCCAGAATCAGTCTTTCCCTCATCCTTTGACCTAAATTGCTTCAAACTCCGTCTGTCTAGTCATTTTGGCTCGAACGTACCTTGATTTTGGCACTCTGTCACTCTTCCAACTCTGATGGAGGCACTAGTCACAGGCAGTTCTGGTTTTTGTCTCCCTCACTCACATGAAGAGGGATCACAGAAGCTTCATATCACTGGTGTTCGTGGTATCAGGAGACCTACAGGGATTGACTTATAAGCCAGGTTAGCTGGACAAATTTAAGATAAAAATCCCAATGGATGAAGTCGAGGCTCTGCTTTCATTTTCTCAAGTCTTCCCTCTTGTGGCTCATGGGTACAAGGTCTTCCTCATTAAAAAAGACAAGTGTGAAGGACCCAGCTTTGGGAAGGCTGTACCAGAGAGCCACATTGATGAGTGTTTTGGTTGAGTTTAGAGAGGTAGATTAAGATATAAACAAACAATAAAGTAAGTAATATGGGATGCTTGTTTCATAAAATGATTACTGTTTATAAATTAATGCAAATAAATCAAGAGCCTGTTTGACAGAATAGCACGTTGGTGAGTGATCCTGGGAAGTCTTAATATAACCTAATCCAACAGCATTATTTGAGTTGGCTATGAGTGAAATCAATTTGTTGATATTGTCTACTGGAGTTGTAAATTCGCTCTTCAATGTTGATGAAGTTGGTACCGGGGTAGATTATGTTTAACGGTTACCTTGTAAAAAGTGTGGATACATAATAACACACACAAACTGCAAAAAAGCTGGTACACATCATATTGTAAGATATTATTGGGATGGAATTTGTGCTGTACCTAGAGTATCAGTGCATTACCACAGCACACCGAAATGCCAAAACAAAATACCCTAATTTTTCCCTGATTAAATAGTACTGTATGAATATTCCCATATTCAAAATATGCTACAGGGGGGCAATGCCTAGTGAGTTAATTGCTCAATAGGTGGCGTTCTGAGAGTGAGGGTCCGAGCCTGGGGAGTGAGACTATGAAGCGCAGAGGCGAAGCAGCTTGAGAGATGGAGTTGGGTTCGAGCCGTGAATAGGTGCTTCGCATGTCTCACTCCCTAGACTGGAACAAGACCTCACGGGCCTCACCGTGTTCAGCGGTAGAGTGTAAAGGCTATCAGCCTATGCCCGAGAGGGAGTAGTTGGAATATAGAAAAAAAAAAAAAAAAACAATATGTATGTTAAAACTTTTAGAAAAGTTTTCGAATTTGGCTGGAACACATATTTTACAATATGCATCAGACAATATTGTTCAAAATCCCTGAGAAGTGTTCCATGCGCAAAACGATCACGAAAGACGATTATCGCACACTATCAACATGTACAATTGCTTATAAAAATTTGTGGACGTCCAATGTTTTTCTTTATGCAATAACAACGATCTGGATTGATGTTTGGATGAAACTTGCTTTTTCATAAATGGTATATCAAGTTTTGTAGTTGATGTATAGAATATAGAATATACATTCATATTTGTTCCCCCAGAGATATACTACAATAATTAGAAATAGCACGGTGAGGTCCACGAATGTTTATGAATGACTGTACCTGCTTTGTTATAGAGTCCATGTGTTGTACAGTATATCACACACCTAATGTTTATGAATGACTGTACCTGCTTTGTTATAGAGTCCATGTGTTGTACAGTATATCACACACCTAATGTTTATGAATGACTGTACCTGCTTTGTTATAGAGTCCATGTGTTGTACAGTATATCACACACCTAATGTTTACAGTGTAGGTGGTGAACATGGCGCCAACTGTACGATAAAGCCACGGACATTTCACACCCTCAGCCCAAGTCATTCCCTTGTATAATAGGCAATCTCCTACATTTTTCCTCTCTCATTCTTTCTTCCGCTAATGATGTGTCGCGAGATTATCATCAGCATTCGAGGCAAGAATGTTTTGTATTAAGTGTATGTCTTGTTACTGTCAAATGTTTGTACTTAATGATTTAATTTTTCATATATCAAATATTAAAATCCCACTAATGCCAAACATAATGTTTGATCCTTATTCTCCTAGACAAGCTAAGTTAATATTGAAGAATGCTTTTGCTTCGTTATTACCTACACATATTGGCTCAATCTTTCATATTACATACAAATAGTATCAGTATATCTATAAATTGCATGCAAACATTTCTGTAGAGTTTGTATTAATATTTAGATTTGAATTGGACTAAGGTTAATAGAAACCTGATCAATAATAATTGGTTATACTGATGTTTTGGACCGACAGTTAGCCCATCGATCTTTTTAGGCCTAATAGGTCCGGTAGAGCATATACATCATTGCTATATATGTCATTAAGAGCTGAAATGTGTTATAAGGGCAAAAAAAAAAAAAAAAAAAAACCGCTAAAATACAGTATACGTATGTAAAACAATAAGTTTTTCAGCCAGTACCCAACCAGCGGGGGTGTGGGGGCCGCAGCCCCCACCCATATACTAGGTTAGGTTAGATAAGGTTGTTAGGTTAGGCTAATGTCTTCCCAAAGTTGACTATTTTTATAACATAAGATATTAGGCTACCCACTCCACCCCGTGAAATCCGAGCCAGCTTTCACAAAATTGGGTTTTATGGGTTTGCAATTTGGGAAAACCCGAACCAAGTTTTGATATATATTGTATTTTTACGCTTTTAACCCCTCATTTTCCCTGAACTTCATAGCCCTCCCCACTAGTGGGGGGCGTGTTTTTAGATTGTTGGAGGTAAATACTCATTTCAGCTCCTCTTCAGCATAAAACAACACTATATCTGAAGGAAAAATTAAAAAATACAAACTAAAACTTACTGAAATCGCTATCGGTCCAAAAAGTCAGGTTTACCTTATAATTTTCTAAATGTTCTGGAAGGTTAAGAATATTTTCATAAGTGATTGGGCTATGCATTTGGTTTAGAATTACAACGAGAGAGAGAGAGAGAGAGAATGGTTCTTGAAGCACCGAACAAGGTGTCGAAACCACTGTCCAATGAGACTAAAGGTCTATCGGACAAAGATTAAAGTTTAAACATTGGATTACTTATTGAATGCAGTAGTTGATCTTTTCATACACGTGGTGAGAAAATATATATCGTCACTATAGGATGTTTATTTCCAGCTGGCGGTCAATTGTCCTGTTTTGATCTTGGTTATTTCGCGATTACAAAAATTTCATAGCGAAATATGTTGGTAATATGACGCGGAGACATAATAGTTTCATATGTTTTCCATTGTTTATCGACAATATGTTGGTTAACTCCTTCAGACATATTATGTTCCAGTAAGTCCACGGTGGTGGGCGCCCGGTATCATTGCCACTGCACCACACAACTGTCAAAACCACACTGCTGGCCGTTAGAATTGTCGGAGGAACCTGGGGTTGCCACCAACCGACAGATCTTCATCTAACTTACCGGACTTACTGAGCTCAATATGACGCTAGTGCGTCATATGGACTTATTGGAGAGGCATGTAGATAAGTCCATATGACGCGATCGCGTCATATGAGTTTTTGGTCATAAGTTCCATATGACGCGATCGCGTCATATATGTCGCAAGGAGAGAATTGAATTTACCGTCAGCTGAACACAAACCTACTATAGTTTAGCTTATTTTGGTAAGAGGTGTTATAAAGGAGGTGGCTGGTTCATAATGATAAACATCGTCTTGATCTCGCATGTGGAGTTGCAGACTCTCACAAGAAAAGCATGTATAATCACAATTTCTAATTTCTTTACCCCCTTGGCTTGTGGTGAGTCGAAGCCAGGATGACAGAAGCGTCAGACTAGTGGACCCAGCCACTTTACGATGAGACGCGTAACCCACTTCAACCACAACTCATGTGCAGTTATGAAGCAGTATTAAAACCATTAATATACAGTATATCATGCTACGTTGTTATTATTTAATTGTCAATGTTATAAATGTATTTCAATGACACCACAAAAACACAAACAATGTTTGTCACAATTGTGTTAAGTACTGCAAGTGTATTAGCAATAATATTTGTGGTATTAGTATTGTTATGAATGCTTTGAAATTAGCTCGGTGTTTCGTGAGTATTGTGAACACCCAAGACAAACTTTTTCACACATGGAACTGGTTCACAATACTGTGTGTATGGAAAACCCATACTGTAAGCATTCAAAGAGCGTATGAAATGGTAAGAATGTCTTTCTTTATTTGTTGCATTAAATGACAACATTATCAGACAAACTCCATGACTGTGTTTATGTGGTAGGTGGCAGTGAAATTTTTTGCGTACTGTACATGTGTGTGAAGCACTACTTCCCGTCATCGTGAACCATTTTCTCATTCCTTAAGGGGAGACTGACCGTTTGTTTGGTCTATTAATTCAATTATCCATATAACGTTTTTAGTTTCCTCCCTAGACCTCCATCAAGCTTAGAAAAACACCCCCTAGACCCCCCTTCAAGATAAATTTGTACATTTTTCGGTAGAAAATGTCCCGGCCGAAGGCCGATTCCTCTTAAAATTGCAGGCTTGCTGTCGCTCGCCAGGAAAAAATCGACACCTAAATGGCACGAAGGGTCTTAAAATTGACAACGAAATGGGGCGAAAGGTGTTAAAATCGCCAAACTAATGTGCCGAACGTCTTATAATCTCATAACTAGTGGGGCTAAACATTAGGGAGAAGGGGGTCCAGAAAAACAGTCTGCCTCCCCTTAACTAACCGTGTCCGCTCACCTCACGTTTCGTCAACCCAAAGAAACTAAAGGATCGTGACTGTACTGTAGTGTTATCGGTATTATGGTTCAGGCAAGTCAATCAATCATGTCATGATCTACTTGGAACGTCAAGAGTTGTGGCAAGGTGCCTCACTAGAAGATAATTCTAGAAACACAGATTCATGATATATGCAGTATATATTGTATATATATGTATATTATGGGCAGGATATTTTCACACATATATATATATTTTAATTGAAGGTTATGGCAAGTAGGTTGTTGCAGAGCTTCTTATCTATCTTTTCTCTTTTATGAGAGTTACAGTATATATATATATATATATATATATATATATATATTTTTTTTTTTTTTCTTCTATATTCCAACTTACTTCCTCTCGGGCATAGGCTGAGAGCCTTAACATTCACCGCTTTACAATGAACAGTGAAGCCCGTGAGGTCTTGTTCCAGTCTAGGGAGTGAGACATGTGAAGCACGTAGAGTACAACGAGCACCTGCCATCTTGCCTTCACATGAGGCACGGTGCTCACTCATGGCCCAAAACGACCCCATCTCTGAAGCCACCTCGTTCCCGTGCTTCACTGTCTCACCCCCTACACTCGGACTCTCACACTTACACACACACACAACGCCACCTGTTGAGCAGATAACTCACCAGGCATTGCACCCCTATAGCATATTTTGAATATGGGAATATTCATAATAATAATAATAATAATAATCTTCTGGTTACTTATATAGCGCCCGTATCTCCTCCTTCGAGGATTCACAAGCGCTTGGCTTTCTTTAGTCTACCAGAGACCATTACCCATCCCCCTTGCTCATGGGGAGATGGTAACCGCCGGCTGTATCCCAGAAAAACTTTTCAATCTGAGCGGGGATTGAACGCGAAACCTTCAAGATGGGAATCAGGCACGCTATCAACTGAGCCAGCCGGACGGCTGGCTATTTAATACAGTGCTATTTAATCAGGGAACAATGAGGGTATTTTATTGACGTTTCGGTGGGCTTGTGGTAATGCACTGATACCAGGTACAGCACAAATTCCATCCCAATAATATCTTCCCATTGATACATCGGGATTTGAACCTGGGATATATATATATATATATATATATATATATATATATATATATATATATATATATATACTGTATACATACTGTATAAGTGTGTGTATATATATATATATATATATATATATATATATATATATATATATATATATATATATACAGTATATAGTGAGAAAGAGAGAGAGGGAGAGACGTTATATATTTTTTGCGGATATAGCCAACACAAAAAGTTTGAGCCTCGCTTCTCCAACAGTTTTCGAGGTAACAAAGAACGTAATGCATTTTTCGGCATGCATTTTCTCTCCGGTCAAATTATTTTCTGACTGTTGGGTAAAACTCGTGATGACTTGCATAAGAATCAGAGCTTTAAATATCTGCGGGTATAAAACGATGTGGGCTCGGCTTAGAATGATTCGCTAGCCTAAAGGTTTTCAGAATAATGTTTGCATATATTGTGTATTTCCCATGTTTCGATGTTTTTCTACTAATCTGAGGTGATGCCATTTTTAGTACAAATAGTAATGATACCCAAATTATTAATTGCATTATCATTATTATTATTATTATTATTATTATTATTATAATTAATCCATATTTACATTTATCCATACATATACATACATTATACGTATCAATCAATCAATCAATCAATGGGGACAAACGCTGTGACAGCGTGCAGCTTCACTCACCCTCCGACTCAACTCCACGGGATCCCCCTGGGTGAGATTCCAGGCATCAGGCCGGCCCAGATCAATAATCCTATTGCATGATTGGCCGACTTGCCTCAGCCATGATTTCTTTGGTTTTCTCCTAGACCTCCTCCACTCAGACTACCTGGTTAGCAGGGTCTGCTTCATGGAGGTGAACTACATGCCCATATAGCCCAAGTTGGCGTTCATGGACAAATTAGAAAAGAAAGCCTTCCGTCTCATTAACTCACGTCCACTCACTAATTCTCTTCAGTTTCTCTCTCTTCGCCGCAATGTTGCATCTCTCTCACTATTCTACCGCTATTACAATAATCAGTGTTCCTCAGAGCCCTCTTTAGTGTATACAACCCCTTCTTCGTAGAGCATGTAGCACCCATCTTGCAACACAATCCCACCCTTACTCTACGCAACTTTCCAACCCAAGAGTGAAACGTAATTCTCAGTCTTTCTTCTATTCAACAACTGAGTTCTGGAACTTTCTCCCAGAATTAGTCATTCCCTTTTCCTATGACTTAAATTGCTTCAAACTCTGTGTGTCCAGGCATTTTGGCTCGAACATCCTTTGATTTTGTCCCTGTCACTCTATCAACTCTGGGGGAGGCACTCACTACAGGCAGTTCTGCCTTTTGTCTCCCTCACTCACATAGAAAAAAAGTACAAAAATAGATATATCTTGAATCAGTTTCACAGAGTAGTCGCTGGTTTTAGATGTAATCATGCAAGCGATGGCTCATGATCATACGAAGACATTTTGCACCAAATGAGTTGATGTGTCTCTTCAACTCACAGTTAGTGTCCATGTCTCATATCCATATAATAAGACAGGGAGCACCATGGACATGAAGATCCGCAGCTTCTTCCTTCTACACAGGGATCGACAATGCCATATACTTTTGTTGAGTGAATCCATGAGTCCATATGCTAAGCTGAGGCGACGATTCACCTCTCATAGCCTGACTATTTATTGATCACACTACCAAGATAAGGAATTTATCCCAGATCTCTAAGTCCTTATCACATGCATGAACAGATTGCACTGCATCATCCAATAAGTCACCAAATGCTTGACCTTTGGTCCTTAATCCAAGAGACCAATAAAACCCAATGGCTCCGACTTCTCGTGGAATGCCTCAAGGGCCAATCCGAAAACATCTAATGTCTCTGCTAGGATCACTGCATCACATGCAAAATCAAGATCAGTGATCTTGAATTTACAGATGTCTGCTCACCAGCAATTCTGCCCGAATATCTGGCCCAGTAACCAGTTCATACAAGTAATGAAAGTGTAGGTGCTAGACCACACCCATGTCTCACACCTGAATTCACAGGAAGAGGGAGGATGCTCCTCCACCACACTTGACACCACTCTCTGTTCCTGCTTAGCATCCAGACAGCAAGTCAATAATCTCTGTGGGAATCTTGTGTAGCCATAGTGGCTCCCATAGTGTCTCTCAGTATTTCAAGTCAAATGCCTTCTTGAGATCAACATAAACCGCAAGCAGCTCTTTTTGAAACTCAATGTCGGCATTCCATGAGCACCCAGAGTGCCAGAATCTGATCAATTGTTGACTTCTTGGGTGTAAACCTAGATTGCTCAGGCCTCTCCTCATTTAGCAGGTGACCTCGGAGTCGCACCGGTAGAATATGGTCGAAGACCTTGCCTGGCACACTGAGCAGTGTAATACTACATTAGTTATTACAGTCCTGTCGATCCCCTCTCCCTTTCCAAATAGGGTTACCAGACCCTTTTTCCAGTCAAGAGGAATGGTACTTGTCTGCCATACAGCAGTCGGGATGACATATAACCCATGGACCATGGACTCACTCCCAGCTACTAGCAGTTACCAGGAATGCCACAAATACCACGAGCCTTCCCACCTTTTAGCTTGGGAGAGAGGTATCCGACATTATCCTTCCCCTTTGGCTAAGCCATGGCCTCCCTTAGCTTGGCAAGGGATGAAGGGTCTTCATTAATTGGTGGATCAGGCGCTGGTGGTTGGACGTCCATCCGACATCCAAACTGGACTAGTCTGCGGGGTAGGCTTAGAGTAGAGATTCTTCAGGGTTGATAAACAGGTCAAAGATCATGTGCAGAGAAATGTCCCTCAACCTCCTAAGCGATTCCCCTGACATACCTGTCTTCGTATCTCCTCAGGGAAGTTCTCACTCTGCGAGACAGGGCACTGTGCTAACCCATCTCTCCATCTAATATGGCAGCACAACTCTCTTCTATTATGCCCAGTGTCTCATCCGATAGCAAACCTCTCCGTGACCTTGGTTTGACACCAATGCATTCTTCTTCAGCTGCTGACAGGGCTCCACGTTTACAGTTTTTGCACTATTTTACAGGATCTTCTAGGGAGCCAAGCGCTTCAAACTGGTTTGATACTGCCACTGCATACTCCTTAAATAAGTTGTGTTGTAGTAGTAGTAGTAGTAGTATTACTCCCGTAACTACACAACACATACCGCAGCCAACGGAGATTACCAGCACAAATATACTCTCAATTGTGTAATTTTAACTCGATATCAGGATATAACTAAAGGCTCAAAATTGGATAAAACAATCCCAAGGATATTGTAACAGTGTATGCCATCTTGACATTATAAAGCATAGGCCTACTCCTCAATAATGGTAATAACATACCATTAGCTTTGTTACAACGTTTATATCTTTGTTATCAGATGTTCTCTCTCTCTCTCTCACCGACAGTTAGATCTGATGGCCTGGTAGTGACGGTGAAGCAGGAACCTGAAATATGCATGAGTGATTATACAGCGTGAAATGTGATTAAAAGCCTGGACGTTCGATGTATTGGTCGGTAGTAATGGTTGATTGGAGCTGGGGCGTCTACGTACATGTGGGGTTATATTTTTATATTTATAGATCTTTCTGTTACTCTCTTTATGCTTTTTTTCTTTCTATCATATATTTCACACATAATTTGTTAATCTACCAAAGTATATGTGGTTATGTGTGTGTGTGTGTGTGTGTTATTGCATGTGCTCTGACAATTCCTTTAGGCTATGTGTCAACAGTGCCAGAGTATGTGACTGATTTGCAAGTATATTTATAATAAGTTGTACAATAAGTTTGATAGATTCGTGATTCGTGAATCTCCGATTGGCAAGGTATTCTAAAGCGTAAGAGTCCTCTGTTTGTAGATATTGACTCCTTAGCTGTGGTGCCCGTCACCTGACAGGCACCAAAATCCACTTTTTATGTGTCCTGGGAATGAGGCAAGCGAGTGCAGGCAGTGCGGGACCTAGTCGTCCATCGCCCAGCAAGGCTGGACCCGCACTGACGTAATCTCAGAAGTCTGCCACATCAATGTAGTGTTACACATAACGAAAACTGCTCAAAACCGCTAATTTTTAGCGATTTTGGCCGACATTTGCAGGATCAATGCAAGACAACTAAATGTCATACAGAGATGATTCAGGTGTCATTGGAAAGCTTTATTACTGCTGTACTTTAATGGATATATCATTGTATTACATTCTGGCTCTTGTTTATGCATGACAATGTGCAGGAACGAAGGTTAATTAGGTCGAAACCCCTGCCGGGAAAGAGTTAAATAGGTGTCGTGCTTGGGCTTCAGAACTCCCACTAGTGAAGTAGATTAATTTATTGACAATAAAAAGACAGTAAATGGACTCCGTCGAGTTTGATGAGAAGTCCCACCACAGATCACAGGAGATGGTGCACAAGCAGCTCTGAACTCTTCTCGGTGCAGGAGGCAATATTCCGAGTGACTGTGGTGTCTCTGGCGTAAATGGTGCTGATAAAAATTCCTCTAATGTAGATGTAAATATAAGTGTAGATGGTGTAGGACTCTGGTCCCATCTAGCAGGCCTCCTGGATTGTAGTATATCTCCCTATACTCATCTTCTAATGAGTCAATAGATGATTGCTCCAGTGTCTCATTGATGATCACCAGATTTATTGCTTTGCAGGCAGTACAGTTTTGAAGGCTCACTAATTGTGTAGCATTTCCGGAGGCATAGCTTTGTTGGCTTGCTAGATGTTTAGCATTGTTGTAGGTACACCTTTGTTGGCTCACCAGGTGTGTAGTGTTGCTGAAGGTACATCATTGTTAGCTCAGTATTGTTACGACTGGGGTTTAAATATATCAGGGCTCTTATTCATTGGACTAGTAATGGCATAAATGCTACAACGGAAAGCGCTAGCTCCAACCTCTGATGTATATTCCCAGTGAACAAAGAACACAAATACTCTACAGAGTTCTATATGCAATAATAGGCTATCAAACTCTCAATAAATGTGCGTCTACTCTAGGCTTAATGTTATGTGAAAACAGCCTATTACTACTTATAACCGAAGGTGCTTGGTTATGGTATGCAAAGTAAGGTGGTAAGAGAAGTTACAGCTTACGTTACTTTAATCAATAAATGTTAGGCACTCCTGCATGAAAGAAAGTGCACTAAAGTCCTTCAACACTAACAAGGAATCTTCTTTAAATGTTAGATGCTATAAAGATGCTCGTATCGGAAATGGAACCCAAAAAGGCAGGCAGCGGAACAATGCTCGTGCAGGCTATGCACACAAAAAGGCAGAATATATAATGCCGTCGGAGCCAAGAATATCCTAAACACTACAACAATAATAATCGCCACGACAATGCAGTATTCCTATCAACAAAAAGAGCCTAAGTCGTTTGTGTCTCCATACATCAAACTAGGCTGCGAAATGCTTGTGTAATCATAAATGGGTATGCATAAAAAGAGTAATTAGGTTAATATACTTAATGTCTACTTTGACTGATAAAGTCTAGCTAGAGTCAATGATACGAGATACTGGTGCGCATGGCATGCCGCATAGCCTAGTGCAAATCTCAAGTCTGTGCGTCAAATATTACGTTATAGGGAAGGGTAGCTCTCTTGAGAAACCTTAATACCGAAGTATTAAGCGTTCTCCTGGCGTACCTCAAAGACAAACAATCGAGACTAGAACAGTGCAGAATGGTATAGGCAAAAAGCCCTCACTCGTGCATGCTCTACTCTCAATGGCACACAGACTAGAATTTACTCAATCAACTCCAGTTCTCAGGTATGTCGTGCAGCTTTTTCCTAAAGCCAGCACTCATAGGAAACAATACCTTATAATATCAGACCCCTAGTCTAGCATTATCTAATCCAGCAGAACACTAATAATTATAGGAAGCAGCAATATGAAAGCCAACCAATGCTTCGTGATCAACTTATCTTAACAACTAACATACATGGGTTATATCAGACCTTAACGCACAATACAACTGGCCAGCATGAAGCTGATTTTGCAGAGTTAACCAGAGGGGGTATAATATTAATAAAAGGTGGTGAAAGATATGGAAAATGAGAGAGATAGGCAGAGGAAAAGATTCTCAGGTGCAGAGCAGGGGACAGGTAGCAAGGGATGAGATAGATGCGTTCTAGAAACCAGATCTGAGGGAGAGAGTGGCGAGGAACTGTATATATACTCGCACTAGCTCGAGGTGCGTGGGAAAAAAGCGGTTACAAGTCCTCTAGCCACTAGCAAGGGAGCTAGCAGCATGGTAAGGACCTCTCTCCACCAACCCCCACGAGGCAGCCAGCCGTGACGTCATCGAGCGGGACAAAAACACTGCGCGCTCCCTCTCACTCTGTTCTACTCTCTCTCTCTCTCCCAGATCCCATCATTACTAGTTAATGATAAAACATATACTTTACAATTAAATATATAAAGCCTTGACATGGGTGAAAACAAAGAGCCTTTCTGGACTGCCCATGACACAAGCTTTCATATGAAATAAAGCACACTCTAATACATAAACTGTAGCCCCATCCACTGCCCTGACGATCCTAGCGAGTCACTGTAGGACAAGCCATGCGGTTCTAACGGAGTGGTTAACGTCACAGTATATGTGGAGTATTGCTTGTGTTGCATAAGTTGCATAAGTATACTAGTTGCATAGTGTGACGCATGTCGAGTATGAGCATGCTGTACAGAACGCCCAGTCATGCCCCACTCTCGCTAGGATCGTCAGGGCAGGAACTTTGGCTGTAGTCTGTGTAAAGTTTCCTAACTTAGTTTGTGTGAGCCGTTGTACTATAAGTATTATAAATATGTATTTTGTTTTCATCTGAGTCAACGAGTTCTATTTTATATCAGTAGTTATAAGTATTGTGTGTGGGACTTATTTGTAATGATGAGAAGAGAGAGAGTGAGTTAGACTTCAGAGTGAGAGGGTAGCGGTGCGCCACGCTGCCGGGGGGGGTGGTTGCCAGACGTATGGACCGGTTGGCAGCCCTGCGCTTATAGCTAGGTGCGACAGGGTTGGTAGTACATTGCCGCCTGCCTATGCTGCCTGGGCTGCCCATGTTGTCGTACTGCACATTGCATGGAGGCTCGCTGTGTGTTCCATGATTAGGTTGCCTAGAACCTTTGAGATTCTAACATCCCTTGCCCTCTCTCCCTACTTCTCACGGTTGCACTCTTTCTCTCTGACGACATTACTCTCATTTCATTCTTCTCTCTATTTAAATGCATACCCTTCCCTTGAGGTCCTAAAGGAGTTTCAGCACTCACCTCTCGTATTACTCTTAGGACAAGCAAATATTTACATGTATTAGATTTAAGGGGTTAATGTGAACAGCGATCTTCTTGATGAGGATAGTTGGTGAACGTTCTACATGTTCACGAGTTATATGCCCAGCTCATCATCCAATTTGTGACTAGACTAGTGCCATGTGTAAGAGCCCGACCATGCCCAGGAGTTGTCTGTAGAGGGGCGAGGACTTAGCCTTGATTTGCCTACCGAGCCAGGAGCGAGTGTAGTACCAGAGACTACAGCTCGCTCGTAGTGCCGGTATAGTAGAGTAACGTAATTTATCTGTCCTTGTGTTCTCTGCAGTCTTTTCCTGGGTTCTCGCTTTCGGTGCTGGGACTCGTTGTTCCTGTGACTTGGCCTGCTAGCTAGAACACATGGGGATGATGAGTGGGTTATATCTTTATTTTACTATGCATTGCAGCTCTCTTTAAGTTTATGTATGTAACACTTTACAATACACATTACTCACACACAAGACAACACTATTAATACTTTCATGTATCAATTAACTGCACTGTCGTTTTGCTGCTGTGTCCGGAGTTCTATTGCGTAGGGCGCATACGGACTCAGAGGGGAGACAGAGTGAGAGAAGCGAAGTAGCCTATGCGGTAGTAGGCTACCGGCGCAGTACTGTTGCCTGCAACCTTTTAGTTATTCCAAGTATAGATTCATTATTACAATAAGTGACTACTATTTATGTTCCTTCCATGTGTATTATTAGGTATCTACTGGATCATGAACATCTTGTATGCTACATGCTAGTGCATGTTAGTAGGGGACAGTTATTCTAGTGCACGCGCTTTCAAGTAGGCGTGTACATTTGTCATTTAGCATTTCACTGTCATACCTTTAGCCTGCTTCTATTCTACATTATTAGAGGCTTAATATTAACGTAGTTTCTTGAGTATTGCATTTCTTTAGTAATAACGTAACCTATAAATGTCTGAGGGAGTTTAGCCTCATAGCCTACCCCTGTTGTACACTTTCGCCGAGTTAAGGTACCTCGTTACCATAGACGATAACTCTGTAGGGCGTTGGTGCTTTTGTTGTCTGGAGCATATAGTATTTGGGACTGGAATCGAGCGTGTCGCTGTCACATAAGCCATTTCTGTCCTACGATCAAGAATCCCGAATATGTATTGCCGATCCAGCCGTAACAAAATGGCGACCTTGCACAAGATTCAGTAGTATCCTATCACATGTTTTTTGGAGAACTATTCTATGCTACCTAGTAGAGCTGGCTAGAATTTTCTTGCATATTGGAGGAATTTTTTATTGTGTCATTATTGTATTGGTGGACTTGCAGATTGTTTCGTTGGGGGTGTCTAGAGTAGAGTCATTCAAGCATCTTTAACATTTTTGTGAGTCGAGACTGCAATTAGTAATAAGCACTTTTTTTTTTTTATGAACAGCAATTGTATAACCAGCACTATGTCTAATGACTCATCATTTACGGGGGAGGATAACACGGTACAGCCTAGTAACCAGCAAGTACAACAGATGTTTGGGGAGGGGAGTGTTATAAGTGGAGAGAGGGATGCCCGGGCATTTTTGCAGACACCTTTGACCGAACAGCGCCTGCAGGCTATTGATTGTTACGGTCTTCGCTGTTTAGCCACGGTTTTGGGGCGGGACTGTCCTGACAGTTGGCCCAAGAAGAATTTGGTGGCATGTTTGTTGGGTGATGGCGATGGGGCAGTGGGTGGAGTGGGGTCTTGGGGGGTTCCCTCCAAGCCTCCATTCCACTCTACCCCTGAGCTGGGCCCTCAGCCAGCGAGTCTTAGCACGATGCAGCAGGAGGGTTCTCAAGGGCAAGCTGGCTTACCCGTAAACACGTCTCGGTGTGGATCCCCCATTTTGTGCTCTCCCCCCCCAGGCCTGTCTCCTGAGATGTTATTTCAGCTAGAACTAGCTAAGTTTAAGCTGCAGGAGACTAAGATACAGATACAACAGGCTAGTATAGAACGCATAGAGGTTGCTAGAATCCAAGCCAATCAGGATGCAACCAGGTACCAGGCTGAAATGGATGTCGAGAAGTCTAGAGTAGAGACCACGGGGCGTCGTCTCGGTGGTGGGCACCGGGTTACAGACTCACTTTCGCATTTAATTAAGTTGGTACCCGCATTTGATGAGACAGCAGTGACTGAGTTTTTTGCTCGTTTCGAAAAGAAGTGTCGTGAGTATGACTGGCCGGAGGTTAAATGGGCAGCATTAGTTTCATCACGTCTAGTGGGTAAGGGGTTGAAAGCCTACGATGCACTGTCACTGGACGAGAGTGTAGTGTATGGACTGGTGAAGGAGGCTGTGCTCCGGGCCTACGAACTGCAACCCGAAACTTATAGATTGAAGTTCCGTGGCGTGAATAAGAAGAGCGACGTCAGTTTTATGGAGCACGCACGGGACTTAACAGATGCAGGTAATAACTGGTTTCGGTCCGAGCACGCAGAGTCGGCTGAGGAAATTAAGCAACTTTTCTATCTGGAACAGTTTTACCAATGTACTGGAACCGATCTAACGCTGAACATTAAGGAAAAATGTCCCAAGACAGTAGAGGAGGCTGCCAAGATGGCAGACCTCAGATTATCATTGATTCGTGGTTGCGGTGCCGCTCAGAGGGCTGAGTCAGGGCAGAAGGGGCGCTATACCCCACCCACCAGAGTTTTTGATAATAACAAATCCTATGACACACATAACCACACTAAATGCATTGCACCTAATAACACCTACAAACACAAGCCTCTCCCGTTTACTAAAGGTCAGGCCCCTTCTTCGCCCGCACAAGGGAAGAAGCCCATTGGGGATGTGAAATGTTACAAATGTCAGAAGCTAGGCCATTATTCACGTGAGTGCCCTAGTAACACTCCCGCTAAGCCGGTGTCATTGGTTCACAGTATCGGTGTGTCTCTGAAGGCTGCAGCAACTGCCCGGGGTAGGTTGTCAGCAGCTGAGGCACACGCGGTAAAGAAGCGTACGGAAGGCTCGACACCTGTCCGGGACACTTTCTGTGACCATCGGGGACACGGGTTTGTGAGCTGGGGGAGTGAACTACGGAGGGTTGACTTGCTGAGGGATACGGGGGCTTCGCAAACTTTGTTGAGGAACTTCACAGGGAAACCGATAAATGCGGCCAGAGTTGTTGTGGTGCAGGGTATAAATGCTACGAGGTCATACCCACTTGTGAGGTTGGAGTTGAGAGTGGGAGAGGTGTGCAGGGAGCTGGATGTAGGGATCGTTGAGTGTTTGCCAGTTGAGGGCGTCGACCTTCTTCTCGGCAACGACTTTGCGGTGCCCACTTCCGGGACTCCACCCTTAGTCGTTGCCGAGAGGGCGGCCGACGTGGATGGTGAGAATCGGGAATGGGTTGGGAGGTGCCAACAGGATGAGATGGCCTGTGTGGTAACCCGATCTCGCTCTGCGGCTCCTGCACAGCCTAGCACTCAACCTCGGGGACAGTGGAGGAAGGATCAGGAGAAGGTTGCTAAGGGCAGGAAAAGGGACATTGATTCTGCTGCACTTCTCGGTGATTCGGTACTTGGACCTATAATAAACGCGGGAGTTGACTCTGGCCCAGATATGGTGTGTAACAAGGCAGAGTTGGGTAAGACTTCGCGTGAGGCAAGAGCTGTAGCGAGAGCCACTAAGGCAGTAGAGCCTATTAGCCGGGGTAATGTCTTATTACAAAACCATCTTGATGCATTGACGCCCAGGGACATTAGTGAGCAGCAGCTGCAAGACGCTAGCCTAGCTCGTTATAGCAATGGTGCCATAGAGTTGGAGGAAGATGGGGATGCGAAGCCGGGAGATTTCTTTAGGCTCAACAGGATATTGTACCGCAGATTTCTAGACCCCAAATCGAAGTGGGAGGGCGGTGCGAGGGTAGTAGACCAGGTGGTTGTTCCAAATAAGTATAGAGAGTCCTTATTGTGTCTGGCGCATGATGTGCCGGTGGCGGGTCATTTGGGGGTAACCAAAACATTGGCGGCATTGGGCAGGTTTTTCTGGTGGCCTGGGGTCAAGGCTGATGTCTGTGCATGGGTGGCTGGGTGTGCGACCTGCCAGACAACGGGGAAGCCTAACCAGACCATCCCGAAGGCACCTTTGTTTCCCATACCTGTCACCGGGCCTCCGTTCAGCAAAGTTGTAGTAGATTTGGTTGGCCCTTTCCCGCCTACTAGTAGTGGCAATAAATTCCTGTTGACAATCATGGATGTGGCTACGAGATACCCGGACGCATACCCCATGAGAAACGGCTCGGCAAAGGCAGTTGTTAAGAACTTATTATTGTTCTGTTCCCGTTATGGATTTCCACGTGAGGTGCAGTTAGACCAGGGGAGCAATTTTACATCCAAATTGTTCAAGCAAACCCTTCAGTTGCACGGTATATGCTCTGTAGTGTCGTCAGCCTACCATCCCGAGAGTCAGGGAGTCTTGGAGCGGTGGCACTCGACCCTGAAGAGTATGCTACGCTGTTACTGTGCAGAACATGACACTGATTGGGATTTGGGTCTGCCGTATGTTCTGTTCGCTGCACGTGAAGTCCCAGGAGAGAGCCTGGGGTTCAGTCCAAATCAACTAGTCTTTGGCCATAATGTGAGAGGACCTTTAAGTATGGTGAAAGAGATCTGGGAGGGCGAAGAGAAGCCGGGGTCTGTACTTAAATATATCCTTGAGAGCCGGGAGAGACTTATAGGTTGCATGGCAGCGGCAGGTAATAACTTGGTTAATGCACAGGCGGTCATGAAGCACCAGTATGACGCCAAGGTGAAGCTTCGGGAGTTTTCGGCGGGTCAGGAGGTAATGTTGCTTTTACCTTTGCCTGGACACCCCCTTTCTGCCAAGTTTATTGGGCCGTATGTGGTGGCTAAGAAACTGTCCGACCTTGATTATCTCGTTGCAACACCTGACCGTAGAAAAAAACATCAGTTATGTCATGTTAACCTCATGAAAGAGTATGTGAGACGCCCCTCAGAGCCTCTCACTGTCCCTGTGCTGGCCTGCAGCGGCCAGGGTGGAGAAGGAGGTGGGGACAGTCATGCTGCTGAGGAGGATAGCTGGGACTGTGTCATTTCCGCGGAACAGTGGGCGGGGAATACTGAACAAGAGGCTAGGCAAGCTGTAAGTCACCTGCCTGAGCACCAGGGTGCTGCTGTCCTAGGCCTGTTCAGGTCATACCCCTCTGTTTTCGCCGAACACCCAGGTCTCACTACTCAGGTAACGCACGACGTGGACGTCGGTGATAATGTGCCCTTCAAGTCAGTGCCCTACCGTGTGCCCCCGGTAAAGTTGCCAGCTTTACGGGAGGAGTTAAAGTACATGGTTGAGAGAGGGATGATCACTGAAGGTTATGTGAAGTGGACATCACCCGTCACGTTGCAGCCAAAACCTGACGGCAAGGTGCGGTTCTGCATAGATTTTCGTAGGCTAAATGGCTTGACCACTACCAACCCTTACCCTTTGCCTCGAGTTGACGACAGCGTGGACAAGATAGGGAATGCAAAGTACCTTACTAAAATTGATCTTGTAAAAGGCTACTGGCAAGTACCCCTGTCGGACCGAGCTAAGCAAGTTTGTGGTTTTGTGGTAGATGGCAAGACCTACCAATGTAACGTAATGCCTTATGGGCTTAAGAACGCACCTGCCACATTTCAGAACCTGATGAACGATATTTGTGACGAAATCCCTAACTGCACGGTCTACCTTGATGACGTGATAGTGTATGATGACAATTTTGAAAATCACCTAGGGCACTTAGAGACCCTGTTTGGGAAGTTGCACGATGCTGGGCTGGTGGTGAACCTGAGGAAGTGCGAGTTTGTAAAGGCTACTGTGCAGTATCTTGGCTTCGTGGTCGGGTTAGGCCGGGTGTGCCCCCCCCTGAGCAGGATACAGGCTATCAATATGTTTCCCAGGCCCACCACTAAGCGCCAGGTCATGCGGTTCCTAGGTATGATAGGCTATTATAGGCGCTTCATCCGGGGATACTCTACTGTCTTAGCACCGTTAACTGATCTACTGTCGAAGTCAGTGAAGTTCTGTTGGGCTGCGGAGTGTCAGAGGGCTTTCGACCTAGTCAAGCACCTGCTGTGTACACATCCGATTTTGAGAGCCCCAGACTTCTCCAGGAGTTTTCAGCTGGCGACTGATGCCAGCGGTGTGGGTGCCGGGGCAGTGTTACTGCAGACTGATTCCGAGGGCGTGGAACACCCAGTGAGCTTCTTTTCTCGCAAGTTTAATTCGGCACAAAGGAATTACTCGACTATAGAGAAGGAGCTTCTTGCTATCGTTTTGTCGCTCAAACATTTCGAAGTTTATGTTCCAGCCTACGGCCCGGTAGTGACGATTTATACGGACCATCATCCCTTGAAATTCCTAAATCAGTTTCACAATCGGAATATGCGGTTGACCAGGTGGTCCCTAATGCTCCAAGAGTATAATCTCAACATTCAGCATATTGCCGGGAGTGAGAACGTGATAGCAGATTGTCTATCAAGGGTTGATGATCCAGGATAGTCGTGCACGGTGTGTGGGTTGAGCAGGAGTAAAATTAGGCTATCATAACGCCGTCCAAAAAGATTATAAAACAATAAAATAAACGAGAAAATTTGTTTTAGTTTTGTAAGTCTTTATTGTTGTAGCATGATGCATGCGATATTGTGTTTTATGTATAATTCACTCTTCAGTTGTTGTGCACCTTTTGCAATTAGTGGCAGCTAAGGGTAGCAGGTCGGTTGGTTGCCTGTCAGATTTTGATAATGCTTCTAAGGTCGATTATCTAAAATCTTGGGGGGGCTGTGACGCACCCAGTGCGTGGCAACTTAACCTGATTGTACTCCTTGGTACTCCACTGTGCCGTGTGCCGACACGGTGCGTGGCCGTGTGCCGTTTTGGCTGCTTATATTGAGTGTGACAACGTATAACTGTGTTCTTTGTATCTCTGCAAAGGTCTCGTCATTTGCTAACCAGTGGTGGGTTTTGTTTTAAGCCATGTCGAGACCTTCCATTTAATATGTAGTATCAATAGAGAAGTTGATAGGTGAGATGATAGGAATTCAGAGAGAGAGAGTGAGTTAGACTTCAGAGCGAGAGGGTAGCAATGGTTGCCAGACGTATGGACCGGTTGGCAGCCCTGCGCTTATAGCTAGGTGCGACAAGGTTGGTAGTACATTGCCGCCTGCATATGCTGCCTGGCTGCCCATGTTGTCGTACTGCACATTGCATGGAGGCTCGCTGTGTGTTCCATGATCAGGTTGCCTAGAACCTTTGAGATTCTAACATCCCTTGCCCTCTCTCCCTACTTCTCACGGTTGCACTCTTTCTCTCTGACGACATTACTCTCATTTCATTCTTCTCTCTATTTAAATGCATACCCTTCCCTTGAGGTCCTAAAGGAGTTTCAGCACTCACCTCTCGTATTACTCTTAGGACAAGCATATATTTACATGTATTAGATTTAAGGGGTTAATGTGAACAGCGATCTTCTTGATGAGGATAGTTGGTGAACGTTCTACATGTTCACGAGTTATATGCCCAGCTCATCATCCAATTTGTGACTAGACTAGTGCCATGTGTAAGAGCCCGACCATGCCCAGGAGTTGTCTGTAGAGGGGCGAGGACTTAGCCTTGATTTGCCTACCGAGCCAGGAGCGAGTGTAGTACCAGAGACTACAGCTCGCTCGTAGTGCCGGTATAGTAGAGTAACGTAATTTATCTGTCCTTGTGTTCTCTGCAGTCTTTTCCTGGGTTCTCGCTTTCGGTGCTGGGACTCGTTGTTCCTGTGACTTGGCCTGCTAGCTAGAACACATGGGGATGATGAGTGGGTTATATCTTTATTTTACTATGCATTGCAGCTCTCTTTAAGTTTATGTATGTAACACTTTACAATACACATTACTCACACACTAGACAACACTATTAATACTTTCATGTATCAATTAACTGCACTGTCGTTTTGCTGCTGTGTCCGGAGTTCTGTTGCGTAGGGCGCATACAGACTCAGAGGGGAGACAGAGTGAGAGAAGCGAAGTAGCCTATGCGGTAGTAGGCTACCGGCGCAGTACTGTTGCCTGCAACCTTTTAGTTATTCCAAGTATAGATTCATTATTACAATAAGTGACTACTATTTATGTTCCTTTCATGTGTATTATTAGGTATCTACTGGATCATGAACATCTTGTATGCTACATGCTAGTGCATGTTAGTAGGGGACAGTTATTCTAGTGCACGCGCTTTCAAGTAGGCGTGTACATTTGTCATTTAGCATTCACTGTCATACCTTTAGCCTGCTTCTATTCTACATTATTAGAGGCTTAATATTAACGTAGTTTCTTGAGTATTGCATTTCTTTATTAATAACGTAACCTATAAATGTCTGAGGGAGTTTAGCCTCATAGCCTACCCCTGTTGTACACTTTCGCCGAGTTAAGGTACCTCGTTACCATAGACGATAACTCTGTAGGGCGTTGGTGCTTTTGTTGTCTGGAGCATATAGTATTTGGGACTGGAATCGAGCGTGTCGTTGTCACATAAGCCATTTCTGTCCTACGATCAAGAATCCCGAATATGTATTGCCGATCCAGCCGTAACACAGTAAACACTAGTTCCTCTAAATCTGAAAATTTATTGCGTATGCTACGAGGGTTTGCATAGAAAACCTTTAAAGTTGCGGTTTTAGAACTCACAGAACGTTCTTTAATCAAATCTTTGGTTCTGATCGGATCTACATTTACATTCATGGCTGACATCGGTCCTCGGTCGTTATCCCTGGCGGTTTTAAATTTGGGTCGTGTTGGTGGAGCTTTATCCAAATTCGCGGTTCTTGACGGATTAGCATTTAATTCCTTCGCAGGTTGCCGCCCTCGCTGTCTTCGGTCCTCCTTCCTGGTTGTCCTGTGCTGAGTCGATTTCTTCTCCGAAAATCCTTCACCGCATCGTTGAGAAGACGCCCAAAACGTGCTGCTCCCACCTGGTTCAGATGAACTCCATCGTCCGAAAACAAATAGTCATCGTAGTAGAAATTATCCCAGGTGTCGACGAATCCCACGTTTTCCTTCCTGCAGAGGTTTGCTAGACAACGATTTGTGCTGGTGGCTATATTGTAAAATCGGCTCTCTACACCAAGCCGGGGGACGATTCCTGAGACGATGATCCTTGATGACTTCTCCTTAAACGACTTGATCAGCTGCTGGTACTTTAAAAGCAAATCTTCCGACCGGGTTCGCTGTACATCGTTGGATCCAACGTGGATGACGTACATTGTATTAGCAGGGGCCAGCTTAGATACTTCGTCAACTGCAGCAACTACGTCGTCCACCAGGGATACAAAAACGCTTCCTGGTCTTAGGTGCTCTGGCGCAAAACTCTGTGAGCTGACCACGTATCATCGAGTCTCCCACGAGCCGGACTTCTTCTATTTCCGCTTCGTCATCTGAGTCTGCGAGTATCTGGAAGCGGTTTTGACACTCGGTAATCGGTATGGGTTTCCTGGTCTTGGGGCAAACGTTGTTCCTCACAACACGGAAGTTGTCTTGAGCGGGAAGAGAGTTACTATTTGTTTCTTGAGTATCGGAACCATCAGATGAAATGGCTACTGCAGGTGTTGAATTGTTGGCAGTTGGGAGTTGGCAGTTGGGAGGAGAGGTGGACGGGTTTTAGGGGGGGGAGTGGATGATATGGGAAGGTTAGGTGGGTTGGGGAGGAGAGGTGGACGGGTTTTAGGTGAGGGATTTGACTGGGAGAGGGAGGGGCATGAGGAACAGGTCCAGGTGTTTGTGTAGTGTTTCTTCGAGGCAAGTGTTGTGCAGGTGAAGTGGGTCCAGTTCCCGCATGAATTGCAGAGAAATTAACCCTTAGTATGGCGACTCGAAGTGATGGGTTTTGAGCAAGTTGGACATATGTAAGTGTACGTGGGTCCTGGGTTGCTCTCAATGTCTCCGGCTAGAAGTCTTCGAGAAATAACAGCCGGAGAGTAATTTCTCGGTGTAGGAAAAACTGTGTGATGTGTGTGTGTGGTGTGAGAGGTGTGGAAATTCCTGGCGCGACCGAAGCCGCTCCAAGGACCCGTGCCCCCAGCGAGGGGGCAGGGGATGGTTGTGACGGTTTGGCTCCCGAAACTGCTCCCCGCGGCCGGCATCCGGTTTTCCTCCACTGGTCGTTGATTTTGTCTTCGGCCGTGGAGGGTCGGCAGCCATCCGCGGTTGGCAGCCTCGGGAGGTGGCCCCACGACGTAGACGCCGCCACATCAGGAGAAGGATGTTAAGGAACTATGCTAACAGGAGAATGAGAAAAAAGGAAGAAGAAAGAAGGCAGGAGGAGATAAGAATGGATAAGCTGATAAGGAGGATTTGAGTAAGATGGAAATGAAGAACAATTTGGAGGAGTAGGACGACAAAGAGGAGGAGAGATAGGAGTAGGTGGAGGAGGACATCGACAAAGGAGGAATGGAAAGAGCACAAACAGGAGGTAATGGATACAAGAGAGAGACCATTACAGTTTGCTTTACTAACAGAAGACGAAAACAAAAAGCGGGATCTAGATGAAAGTCTGCGGAGGAGGAGGTGGGGGGGGGGGGGGGGGTAAAGGAGGAGGGGGAATTTGAAGGAGGAAATTAGAGGAACATAGACAGGAGGAGGATCAGTTGAAAAAAAGGAGCAGGAGAAGAAAGGTGGAGGAGGAGGTAGACAATGATGATGATGATGACCTGGAGATGTTGAGGTAGGAACAAAAGGAGGAGTAGGGATAATATTATGAAGCGAAGGAAGAGGAGGGATAAAGGGCTATGAAGAAAAACAAACGAAAAGGGGGCAGGAGGAGTGAGGAGTGATTGCAGAGAAAAACATTCATGGTACATGCTAAATAATACTGTAGAATAATAACAATCGCCCTGTGATTGTTATTATACAAGTATTACATATTGAAGCGACCTGTTTATATACAATAGTAAAACAAATATATGCAATTATCAATTTGGAAACGTATGCAAAAGAGATTTTATTTATTATGTTACTTTTTGAGATTGGTACAATATTGTTGTCCACTAGGCAAATTTAAGCAAAATAGGAATGTTTATGAATAGTAAAATTATTACATTGTCATTGTGTGTTAATAAAGAAACACAATATCAATAATTAGAGTATGACTATTTTGCCCCAGATGCAGGGTTTTACTCCTCCTGTATTCAGTTATATCTCCGTTATTACACATCAGAGGCAACACACATGATCCTCACAATTAGACCCGCTGACAACGAGTAATTTAAAAGGCTTTCAGAATAATCCAGCCAGACATTATAAAAGGAGTTTGTGTCAAGTCAGCAAGTCTCCTCTGCTTACACGTAATGCTGGCTTGATCTTAGGTCGCTTGGGAGAAAAGGGAGGTTGGTTTAGTGAATACTGAATAACAACATGTTGCACTCAAATATTTCAAGCACAGTTGACTACGTAAATGTATGACACAGTGGCAGAGGCCGAGGGGTTCATGTTAGCGACTACGAAATTACCAGGCCGATTACTATTCCTAGCCAGTCAGCTGGCACCCTGTATTCTAAATAGAAGACCGATCTGTAATAGTTAAGTTGGTATTAAAGAGCTGAGGCTAAATCTGGTGAAGGTAGTCTGTGGTAACCTGAATAGTGTGAGACAGGCCTCCAGTCTAAAATTCATACACTAAACTGCGTACATCACTCATAAAGACTGTGTGGGTGTGTCTGCGTATGTGGGTGTTTGTTTAATCTGAAATCCCTGCTAACGCTAATATTTGTCCAAACAATGTTACAAATGTCTACATTATATCTTCCAATCTGGTAAACATTTTTATTTTCTATGCCTTCAATAAATATCTCCTCATCTAATCCTGTTTGTTTTTAAACTATGTACTATATTTAAATACTTCGCGTAAATCAATGTTCCCTTTCGATACCTCTCTCTCTCTCTCGTTTACCACTCTCAGTCCTAGATAGTAGACCAAGTTGACCAACTCCCCAGTGTGGCCGTCCTATGACTGTTGTATGAGGAAGGGACCTTGTGATCAGAGATCCTTTACAACGTAGAGAACGGTAAATTTACCAACTTTACTACACCCTCCGCATTTACTTTGGAATATGGCTTTCAGACACCTGGAGTGCGTTCAGTACTCCCTATCAGGCAATAATGTTTCTGTTTGAGCAATCCTGCTGATGATCGCACAGGCTGAACGACATTGATAGCCAAACATTGATTCTCGTCACTGATTGGTCAGTGGCTGTGAGCGCGAAATTCATTTTTTTTTTAGCGATGTCCGCGAAGGTTTTAGGCCCTGCAACATGTGCTTTTTCGATCAAAATATTTCAATCAATACATTTTAATAATTAATATCCATCAATATAGGCTATTGGATAGGTAGTCACACTGTCGGCTACAGTCAGGATCCTTGTTCAAGCTCAAGACAGACGGTAGACTTCCATCAGACTATTATATCTTATAATCCTATTAGGACATTTTTACAAAGTTATTACGGTCGTTATCTGGCAAAGTTAGCTATTAATTCCCTGTGTAATGTTCAAACAATTGTTCCGATAGTTTATTGGGGAATATAAAGGTATACTTTCTTTTCCAGGCGATGCATGAATAGGCTGAATTAAATAGGTTACATAATATTGTTCTTTCCCTGGCGATGTATGTTGAGGCTGAATTGAATAATTTGTTAGTAGTCTTGGCAAATCCAACGTCAAGGCTATTAACCTAATTGCAATGACGACTTGTCTATTTTGACTGCTATGTCGTCATTCCAACCGCGGTTAAAAAGAAAACGTCTAGAGTCTACTCCTTATCTTGCTCTAGGAGACGTTGTACATTAACCAAAACTACCACCGAAGGTGAAAAAAGCATTAGAAGAGAAGAAAAAGGGGTTTACCTTAGTTACCGCTCAAGGCCCATCCCGTGTTCCGTCATGCGCCGATCCCTGTCGAACGTGCGCATGAGCGACCCTCTCTTGTTATCATTTTTTCACGCGCCTCCATTGATTGAGTCCGCTTTTGTTGTGCTCCTTCAATTCACCCTGTTTTAGGTTCGTTTCGGCTTTTCTGGCCTTCTTTTTGCTAGACAGATGTTACGTGATCTAGGACACACCTAAATGGGCTCCTCAGTGTGTTTAATGGAGACGCGTGTGGAAATAGCTACCGTAGGTACGGGGGCGCTTGGCGTTCCCCGTCTATATGTTTTCATTCTTTCTCTTTTCATATTCTTTTTTCCTGTTAGTCTGGGCATAGTTTAGCTTTTAGCTTCAATTAGCCTAGCTTGTTTATCATTCAGGAATTGCTATGCCCTTATGAGTTCTCATATTTTCATAGCCTAGGTGTACAGTTGGTTCACAACCTGAGATTTCGTGGTGGCGGTGCTGTTTGTAGAGTTTGTGTCAGCCGCATAACTAGCGTTATTCCCGAGTCCCCCCTTTCGAGCCTTCACTGTGTCTCAAGGGCCTGGGCGCTTAGTGGTTCGTGATACCCAGGGGTACCCCACGGGGGCCTCTCCCTCACTCCACAGGGTTTTTTCGCCCCTGACACATTCTCTACTCGCGGCTAGGCCACCCTTTTTCTCACCAGTTTCATTACTGGTTTTTTGTGTTTCCCTTCCTGTTTTCACCTCCATCCTTTCATCACTTTTGCCCAATCCTGGGGTACCCCACGGGGGCCCCTGTTGTGCCAAACCACCCAACCTGCCACTTCTCCTCATGGGCTTTGCTCTATCTCTGTGGGTTGGGTGGTTCCCAGGGTATGTGCCTCCTCTCCCCTGGTGTGCCTTCCTTGCCTCTCCCTTGACCGGTCGAGTCAGGATATTATCAAGGAAGACACTGCTCAGCTAGATGGTCACGGTCATCTTCGCTTGGAGTTCATAAGGAGTTGACGCTTGTTTGCCGGCCTTTTTTGGTTTTCCTAGACGCCCCTCTCGCTTGTTCGGCACCGGGCCCTCTTGGCCGTACCCGCAAATTTGCGGAGTGCTCGATTCGGCCCTCTGGGTCGTTTCGGCTCCCCGCAAATTTGCGGAGATCGCTGGGGGGTCGCGTGACGATGTGGGAGGTTTGTGTCGGTACGGATCTACCTCTATTGGCCCGCAAATTTGCGGTTATAGTTGGCTTTCACTGTTGACCCTTTTTTGTGTCACATTGTTGCCTGATACTATATTGGTGTATGCACTTTCCTGGTGTTATAGGCCCTGCATGTAAGATGTTGAGTGGTGGTTAACACTTTCTCCATCTTCGCAGGTTCTGCTGGTGCTCTTCCGCCTCGGCCGCCCTCCTCACCTACCTCTGTGCTCCCGGTTTAGGGTGAGTACAGATACCTGTTTGCATGTGTGTTCCTGTTTCCCCATGCTCCTTCCCTGGTTCTTCTTGGACATTCTCTCCACTTACACCTTCGTCGTGCTGATTCTGGTGTGTGTTCTTCTCGTGCTGGTCGGCTGCTTTGCTTTCGCCTTGGTTGTCGCTCCCCGTGCTTGGTGAGCCACATGTCCTGCTTGCGCCACTCGCTCTTTGTGTCCTCTACGGCCTACCTCCCTGCTCTGTGTGGCCCGTGTCTGGCCCTGGTGGTTGTGCTGCTCCATGGCCCTGGTTCCTCGGCGGCGGCTGTGGCCTCTGCTTCCCTTCCGTCGGTGTGGCCGATGGTCTCCCGCCACATTGGGCCTGTGGGCCGCCGTTCCCCGGCATTTGTTGCCGCCCGGTTCCGCGTCACCCTGGGTATCCCTGACCCGACTGCCGGCCGTTCACCACAGCCCGTAGCCTCGTAGGTGGAGCTCTCGTCTCACACACGAGGGGTCGGGGGTTCACTCCCAGACCGGGCGGTGCGAATTGGGCTTGTCTCCTTTCGTGTGTTAGCCTCAGTTCACCTAGCTGTAAATAGGTACCTGGAATTCGTGGACGACGTTGTGCCGTCCCATCTGGGGTTGGCACAAATGGTACAAGGCGAGCTGGGTATCATATGGTTCCCCTACGCTACTGGTCAACTTAAGCCTCCCCGCTCGCCTCGCTACTGCCCCTCGTCGTCCTCCTGCTCACCTTGACGTCGCCCGTCGCCCTCGTCTTGGTTCTCGCCCTGAGGCCGGGGTTGGCGGCTCTGCTCCTATGCGCCCTCCCCTGGCCTCTACGGATAGGGGCTCTCCTCCCTTCCGCCCGCTTTCCTTGCCCAGACGACTTCCTCTTACGTTGTCCTCTCCGCGCGCGGTTGTTCGTGCTGTCGCTGGCCCTCTGCTCCCTCCTGCACTGTCCAGGAGGGTCCGCCTGGGTGTCGTTGCTTCTCCTACTTCACCTGCTTCAGTGCCTCTTCTTCCTTCGCGGTCTCGTCCCACGGTGGGGGTCCCTCCCTCCTCCTCCTCGGTGTCGGGCCGCCCTGTTCTCTCAGCCCCGGGGGTCCTTGCTCTGTTTCCCCCCGCGGCTCCTTCTGGCCTCCTTTCACCCGGCCAGCCTTCCCCCTCCCGTCGTCCTGCTCCTCCTCCTTCTCTTCCTGCCCTTCACTTCCCGTCTCGCCTGGGGGGTACCCCTCCTCTTGCCTCGGTGAGGTTTCGGGGTCCCCTTTTTCTCGGGAGCTGTCGTGTCGCTGGAAGAGGGGGATGGTGCTGTTTCCCCCTCGGCCGTTCGTGTTTGGGGCCGGGTCCCTCTATGGCGGCACGGCCGTCGTCGCTCGCCTTCCTTGGGCCGCGACGCTGCTGGTTCGTGTCGTGGGTCTCGCTCCCGCTCCCGCTTGTCCCTGCGGGCCGACCCTTCTGGGTGGGGGGGTGGGGGGGGGGGGGTCGCCTCTCTCGGTTCGATTGTTGGCTTTGCAGGGCTGGGTTGTGTCACGCTTCGACGGGTGCTTGGCGTCGTTGGACGCCTCCCTCTTCTCGCGCTTCTTGGCGGTGCCTCACCCTCAGCGCCTCGCCCTTCCTACCCCTGCTCCGGTCCCGCTCCCTTCTGCAGGCCTACGCTCTGGTCAGACTTCAGCCGCACTGCCCTCCTTCCGGCTGTTCAGTCCCTGGCTGTTTTGACGGGTCTGTCCTCCTGTGGGGTGGGTTTGTGCGACGCCGGTACGCCTGGCTTCGCCGTCATGCTCGGTCGCCCTCTCCCCTTGGAGGCCTGGTTTGCTGTGGCCTTCGCCTTCATACCGTTCCGTCGACGGCTCTCCTTCGGTCCCTCCCTTAGGTTACTAGCCTTGACGTTGGACTAGGTTCGTCCCTGCTTTTGCCTCCTCTTGTGTCTGTCGGCAGGTTGGCCGGCGCGTTCTGGTCCTGGATGGGCGCGCCCATTCTTGGACTTTGTTCTATTGCTACCCGTTCTTCTCTCACCCGGGTCAGGCATCTGTCGCCACGGTTTTTCCCTTGCGACAGAGGGTGACGGACTTCTTGTCTTGTCTTTCGGTTCCCTCCAGCCGTCTGTCCCCGCCTGCGGCTTTTCGGGGCGTCTGCGCCAGGCGCTCTTCGCGAGGGTTTGGACCGCGTTATGCGGGTCCACCTTCGGCTCGCGGTGTCTTTGGTTCCCGAGCTGCAGGCGGTTTTGTGCGCGGCAACTCGGCGCCGCCCGACAGTGCGGTCCTCGTTCTGCCGGCCGGCCCCCTTGGATATTCGTCAGGGTTTGTTGTACTCTGCGCTATATACGTCGGGGTTGTTTCAGCTGGTTGCTTGGGTATGCTCGCTTCTCTGTCGGCGGCCCCTGCTTCCGACACGCGACGACGCGCTGTGTCGTTGCGGTCCCTGCTTCCGTCTCGCCCCGTCGTGCTGTGTCGCACGCGGGGTCTTCTCAGTCCCGTCCTTCTGCCGGTCCTCTTCGGGGTGCTGCTACGAGTGCTGCCGCCTTGCGCGGCCGCAGGACTGGGTCGTTGCAGGCCAGTGCGTCGATTCCGCCTCGCCCTTCTGTTCTTGCCCCTTTCATCCCCGCTGTGTCGGGGCTGGCCGGTCTTCCACTTCCGGCCGCCCTTCGACGTGGTCTGCCCCGCGCCGGCCTGGGGTTGGGGGGGGGGGGGTAGAGGTCGACGTGGCGCTCGTGCCCGCACGGCCCGTACCGAGGGTACCTCCGCGTCAACACAATGTGTAGTTCTCTGGGTCGGCCTCCTTGTTCTCCTTCTCGCCTGGCCGACCGGGTCGCTCCCCTCCTCTCGGGTGCTCCCTCGGGTTGTTTTTGCCCTTGCGCCCCTCGGTTGCCGCGAGGGACGTTGGGGGCGGCGGGTTGCGCGGTGGGGTCTCCCCTGGTGGTGGACGTCTCGACCCCCTTTCCGCTCTTGTCACCGACGCCGGTCCATCTCTTCGGAGGTGGCCCACGTGCTCACTTCCATGCCCGAGCTGGGTAGCGTCGAGGGGGTTGATCGCCGGTCGCCCGGTTTTCCTCTCCCGTGTCTTTCTGGTCCCGTCGACGAACTGCGTCGCGATGCGGCCGTTGGTGGTTCTGTCGGCCCTCAACGGGCGCGTCGTGCACACACGGTTTCGGATGCTGCCGGTGCCCCTGGTACGCCTGGCCCTGTGCCCTCTGTCGTGGGTTGTATCGCTGGCCCTCCAGGATGCGTCTTGGCTCGTTCCTCTCCATCCTCTCTTCCGGCGTTTCTTGGCCGTTCAGCCTTCCGATCGTGTGTTCCTGTTCGCCGGCCTTCCCTTCGGTCTCCACATCGCGCCGCGGATCTTCTCCGCACATGTGGGGCAGGCTCTGGGTCCTCTCCTCAGGGGCGGGCTCCCGCTCCTGTTTTCCTTGGCCGTCTGGTTGGTAGTTTCCGAAGCCCTCGGCCTGTGCGTTGGCGACGCCCTCACAGTCGTTCGCACCGTCGCACGGTTCGGGTTCCCCTTTTGGTGTTCCCAATTCACGCTTGACCCCGTCGCGTGTCGTGCCATGGGTCGGTCTCGCATGGGTTTTGTCCGGCGCTACGGTGACCCGGGGTCTGCCGCCTGCGGTGCACCTTCGGTGGAAGGTCTTCGCCGTGTTTGCACTCGGTCTCCCTCCTGGGGTGGCTCTGCGACTCGTTCGTGGGTTCGCTGCTTTGGGCCGCTCTGCCCCTTTCCTTAGGGAGCCTCCGGCTACTCCGCCTCCTCCTCATGGGCCCCGTGGTGTTTCCATTGCCCCTCTGGTTCGGCTCCTGCCGCTCCTGCGTCCCGTTCGCTGACGCTTCGGTCTCTGGGTTGCTCCGGGCTCGCTCTCTGCGGCTGTGCCCTGGTCCGCCCCCCCGCCGACGGTCTGGGTAGCCACAGATCCGTCGAGCGAGGTTGGGTGGGGTTCCCGATCGACCCTGGGACGTCCACTTCCTGGCAGATGGGTGGGTCTCCCTCCACTTACCCGTCTATGCCCTCGGACTGTTGGTTCCTCTGTTCTTCCTGCGGGACCACGCGCTGGCCCTTCGGGGTCAGTCGGTGGCCTTCGGGTTAGACACTCAGGCAGGCTGTCCCCTGTTTTCCTTCTGCGGGGGTTCCTCCAGGTCGTTGCCTCTATTGGGGGTCTCGGTGGAGTTGTTCTTCCTCGCGGCCCGGCACCCCTTCTCCTTGCATGCCTCCTCCCTGCCCGGGCCTGCCACCCTGTGGGCGGCCGCCCTGTCGTGGGGGCAGGGCGTTCTTGTTGAATGGGCGTTGCTCCGGACTGTGTTCGTCGACCTCGCGGCTTCCTGCGTTGTTCCGGAGGTCGCCTTGTTCGCATCGGGGGTGCCGCGCCGGTTGCTTTTGGACCTCTCCCTCCGGCCTCGCGCTCCAGGGGGGGTCCGGCCGCTTTCATGGTGGCCTGGTACGGGTGGCGGTCGATATACATCTTTCAGCCCCCAGACGCGCTGTTGCTGTGCCCAGTCCTCGCGAGGCTGCGGCTGTCCCACGGCTGCGTCGGGCTCCTCGCGCCTCCGTGGCCGGCACGGGCTTGGTCCGCCCGGTTGCCGCGGTGGTGCCCGAGTCCGGTCCCTCTACCTGTCTCCGGCTTCCGCTTGGGCTCGGTTGGGGACCTGCGGGCCTCGTTGGCCTTCGCATCGTGCTTGTTCATGTGGCACGGTGGCTCCCGGTCCCGGGCCCTGACTGACTTCCTGCTGCGTTCCTGGCCGTCTTCTCCTTGGGGGCCTTCCGGGTCCCACTGGAGGTCTTTTCCTAGGTGGCTACAGGCCGCTCGCCTGCCTGTTGGCTCTCCTTCCCTTGTCCTACGCTCCTTGTTTCGCCTCTTCCGTCCGCGTCACTTTCGAGTCGACGCTATACGTACCCACTTGTCTGCCGTCCGGGGGCTCTTTGGGTCCGTCGCTGGGCTGGTCGTTCTGCCTCAGGTGCTGGATTCCTTCCTGACGGCTGCCTTCCGGGATCGACCTCCTCCGCGCCAGGTCCCTCCGCAGTGGGATCTGGGGCGGGCTCTGGTCCTTCTGGCTTCGCCCCCGTCTACAAGGGCCGCTCTGCCGGTTCTGTTGCTCGGGCGTCCGCTCTTCCTTGTCACTCTGGCCACTGGGGTTCGGTTGTCTGCCCTAGCGGCATTGTCATGGCCCCGGGACTGCGTGCGATTCTCCCCGTCCTTGCATGGCGTCTCGTTCGCCTCCTCCCCTCCTTTTGTTGCCACACTTGGGAGGGCGGCCCCCGCTTTCCGGCCTTTCGCCGTCCAGGCTTTCCGGCTTGGGCGTCCTCGCCATGTGTTGTGCCCGGTGTCGGCCTTGCACTCCTCTGTTGCGTCTGTGGCGCCGCCTTCGGGTCCTGCTGTGTGGGTGTCTCCTCGGACAGGTGGGAGGCTCTCGCTGGTGCAGTTGGGCCGCCGCGTTAGTCGGACCGTTCGTGCCCGTCGCCCTGTTTGTAGGGGTTCTGCGCACGATGTCGGATCCTTTGCTGCCTCCTTCCAGTTCCTGCCACGTCGATTCTTCCCTGCCTTCGCCTCAGCGGTTTTTGTGGGTCTTCTATCAATTCCTTCATCTCCTCCTCCCTCTCCGTGTCCAGTGTTCGACCCCCTCGGCTGGTGCTTGCTCTCGGGGGTCGTGTTTCCTGGTGCTCTGGCGAAGATCCCTGGTCTTCCCCCCTTGTCCCTCGTTCTTTTCCTTTGTTTTATGTGACAAAGGGGGGGGGGGGGGGGAGTGTACGGGTTTGCAACACTGGATTACAAGTTTGGGATTATGTTATATGTATACAGTACATAAGTGTTTTTGCCACATTGAAAATTGTGTTTTGTTCTTGTGTTCAGTGTTTTTGTTGGTTTTTGAAGAAAAGGGTTTTGGGTACAGTACCTTTTTGGTTTCAGACAAGTCTATGTTTTTGCATTACTATGAATGACGGGCATGTGTTAAAACTGTTCTTTTTAGCTACTCCTCAGTTTTTCACTCTTTTATTAGACTCTCTTGTTTAAATTGTGTCTTTGTCATTCATACTTTTGTTTTATGCATTGGTTTTTGGTAGGTTGGGCTTGGATGTCCTCCTCCTATTTGTTATGCAGCCTTGACGTTGGATTTGCCAAGACTACTAACAAATTGGGAGGTTTGACGTACCTCCCAACCTACCAAATAGGAAAACCTACTATTTGGTAGTAGTCTTGGAAAATCCAACGTACATAATACCCTCCCTCACGCCGGACCCCTGCCCATCCGCGTTCTTCTGCTGACGTGAGATGTGATAACAAGAGAGGGTCGCTCATGCGCACGTTCGACAGGGATCGGCGCATGACGGAACACGGGATGGGCCTTGAGCGGTAACTAAGGTAAACCCCTTTTTTCTTCTCTTCTAATGCTTTTTTCACCTTCGGTGGTAGTTTTGGTTAATGTACAACGTCTCCTAGAGCAAGATAAGGAGTAGACTCTAGACGTTTTCTTTTTAACCGCGGTTGGAATGACGACATAGCAGTCAAAATAGACAAGTCGTCATTGCAATTAGGTTAATAGCCTTGACGTTGGATTTTCCAAGACTACTACCAAATAGTAGGTTTTCCTATTTGGTAGGTTGGGAGGTACGTCAAACCTCCCATTCTTTCTTCTTGGTTAATTCGTGTAGTGGACGTGCGATTTCGGCAAACCCGTTGACAAATCTCCTGTAGTAGGTGGCTAAACCCAAGAAGGAGCGAATGCCCTTGACGGTGGTCGGAGGAGTTTGTGCTTGAATTGCAGATAGTTTCTTTGGGTCAGGGGAGATGCCTTCGGCTGAGATCACATGGCCTAAGAAATCCACTGATGTCCTAGCTACTGAGCATTTAGATGGTTTGAGTTTGAGACCTGCTCCTCGTATTCTGAGCAACACCTGACGAAGGCGCTGAAGGTGTTCTTCCCAGGTCTTACCGTAGACTATGACGTCGTCCAAGTATGCTAGGCATGTTTCCCAGGTGAGGCCCTTGAGGACTGATTCCATCAGGCGTGAGAAAGTGGCTGGACCATTGCAGAGACCGAATGGGAGTACATTGAATTCGTACAGGTTTCCGCCACTGGTGGAAAATGCAGTCTTTTGTTGGTGGCTGGTCTTGATGGGTACCTGCCAGTATCCTGCCTGGAGGTCTAGAGTAGTGAACCATTTCGATCCATGCAGGGAATCTAGAGAGTCATCGATTCTAGGCAAGGGCGTGGCGTCTTTGATGGTGGCGTCGTTCAGGCGTCTGTAATCCACACAGAATCTTGTGGATCCGTCCTTTTTTCGTACTAGGACGACGGGAGAGGACCAGGGACTGACAGAGGGCGTGGCTATACCGGCGTCCAACATTTCTTGTACTTGTCTCTCTTCTTCCTGACGTTGTAGAGGGTTCTTTCGTCGTGAAGGTTGGCGGAGGGGAGGTCCTTCGGTATGAATACTGTGTTCTACCACTTTAGTTTGTCCAATTTCCAAATCAGATTGGGCAAATACATCTGTGAATTCTCGGAGGAGGGAGGAGAGTTGTTTACGTTGAAGTTTTGTCAGGTGAGGTGGCATCGTGGGCAGGACAGGGGGCAAACTTGGTATGGAACTTGTAGGTTGGTAATCTTCGAAGGTCTCTAAATCTCCAATGACAAGGCCCTTGGGTAGGGTGAGGGGTTCATCGGAAATATTTGCAATCATGGTGGCGCCCCTGGTGGGGGGGACAAGGGCAGGTTGTATCCGGCATCTCCCTGCTTGGAGGTGGGTCTGGTTTGGTGAGAATATCATGGTGGAGTTTATGGGTTGGTGTATTGGCACCCATTGTTGGTGTTGAGCTGGAATTACCACTTTCTGAGATGTCATAGCAGGGGTCATCACGGTGGTAGAGGCCGTTGGTGGGGTAGGTGGTGGCAGATGAGTAGGCTTTGAAGTGGGCTTAGGTTGGATGTTGGATGTTGGATGTTGTTGAGAGGATTTTGGGGAGATTTCTGTGATTCGAGGGTGGAGGCTTTTCTTCTTTGTTTTAAATGTAATTAAACGGTCCCCGCAATCTAGTTGAACTTGCAATTTTTCCATGACGTCTAATCCCATGTAGCCGTCATATAGGGTGCAGTTGGAGTGGAAAATTACAAAAGGGTGGTGACAGTTGGCCTCGCGCTTGGGGGTCGTGACGGGCAGGGGCGTGGTCTCTCCTCGAATAGCTAAAGGTGTGTCCCCGGCACTGATTAAGTTGTTTTTGAACGCGTGCAGTGCTCCAAATCTTTTGTGATGCTGTTTGTAAAAAGAATTAAACAGGCAAGACCGTGCGGCTCCTGTGTCGATGAGAAGACGCACAGCGACGCCCTTTATCTTAGCTAGGTGATAGATGGGTGGAGTACTCCATGGTACAGACTCCCCCGCCGAGGCCATAATGGGCGGGGGAGGCTTTAAAAACCCTGGGATGGGTCTTCCATCTCCTCGTCGTCCTCTTCTTCTGGGTTGTCTTCGATGGCTTGAATATGGTCCATTATCTCTGGGGGACAGTGTTCTTCATCCGTATACGCGGTATCCACGTCCTGGGATTGCTCGTTGGCTGCTAGGATCCTGTTGAGCGACATTCTCTTCTTAGCTTGATCCCTTATATCATGGATCGGGCAAGCGGAAGTACAGGCCTGGAAATCGTATGGGTTTATCATAACGATGGGGCTGTCACGGTTGTTTTTGGGGGGCCCGTTTTGTTGAGGGCCTCGGTTCCGTTGTTGGTAGTTCTGGTAAGGACGACCGGTGTGTTGGCGGTTAGGGTAGATTCGCCAATTTCCTTGTGGGCGGCCTGACGATGAGGGTTGGGGGCGGCCTTGAGATGAGTATTGCGGTCTGTTTCCCTGGTAATTTGATTGTCCGGGTCTTTTGTTTCCCGGTGGTTGTGTGGGGAATTTCTTTATGGCTCCAATCGTAGAAGTTTGTGGCTGATTTTCCAGCAACTTGCGTATGGTAATGAGGTCCGTTACGTACCCTACGGGATCGTGGAGGGCGAAATGTTTCCTGACACTTGCTGGCAGGATTCTTAAGAGCACGCAGAATATTTGTTTTTGTCGCTGCTCCAAGGTGTCTAGGGGGTAAGCGGTTTTCACCAACTCGCTCATCTCCCCCAGGGTCACGTCCAGATTCCCTCCGTACGTGGCTGCGTTGATTTTGTTGATGGCTGCAACAGGGCCCAGTGATGGCTTTACAGCGTCTATCACAATTTTCCGGAAGTTTTCCCAAGTCAACTCTCGGGTTATTTGTCCGGACACCAAGGGTGTGGCCTTCCCTAGGTGAATTAATGCGACAGAGATCTTCTCTCGATCTGTCTGATACGCCAGGTCTAGTACTGGGTGGACTATGTCTAGGTACGTGCGAATATCGAATGTCTCCTCCTCATACTTGGGTATGGGAATGTGTGAACGTGTTGCAGTCATGATGACGTATGTGCTCTATCTCTTCCCTGAGTACTGTGCAAAACAACTTCCTTCCCGAATCAAGAACCACCAGCTGCCGCCAATGTTATGCCAGGTTTTTACTGGGGTTTAATTGGTTTTGATCAAGTGGGCTCTTCCTAACTGGAGAAGTTATGTTGTTTTACTACAGACACAGAAAGACAATAGAGGATAATTATCACAAGACGTGTATTCATATTCCGTTTATTTGCACAAGAATATCGCATACGTAAAAGCTAGAACAATAATAGTCAAGAACACACAAAGCCAAGATGGCGGGAGGGATGAAGGGTGCGGGCGTAGCCCTCTCTCTATGTATCATCCTTCTCAACATCCAGAGGGGCTATGCTGATATACAGGTGCAGAGGGGACCGGTAGTGTACCAGGTCAACCCTAAACAAGTATTGAGGGACCTCGTCACACAGAAATCACACACGAGTGAAATTTCGGTCACCATTCCTGCCTGGTCTATTTCATATATCGGGAAGATGCCGCGACTGGGCAAACACTCTGGCACAACCTCGCTACAACACCTATTGTGCTACACTCTAATTAGCTGCGGAGATGTAGAGACCAACCCCGGCCCTAGTTCAACGTTGAAGAAACCTCACCACCAAACAAGTAAGGCAGACACCGACATTTCAACAGTCCCTAGCAGTAAAATTCGTTATAACAAACTGGGCCAGCAGGTACCCCAGCCACCCGTCACGCTCCAATTCAACCCACAACACAACCCAACACGGTCGGCGACCCAGTCTCCCGTCACGCTCCAATTCAACCCACAACACAATCCAACACTATCGGTGGCTCAACATGTAACTGGAGCAACTAGGAAGAAAGGCATCAGTCGCAACAACATCAACAATGGAGCAGCATTAGCAGCATTAGCAGCCAGGAATAAGGACAACATCATCAAACAGCAAATACAGGTGGGGCAGGGAGGGGTCACAGGGGGAGACATAGCCACAGACAGTCCCCACCCTAGTAGCACAGCTGATCATCACACTGCCAGACGTACGACGAACAATACAAAGAATCTATGTACAGTGTGCGATATTAGATTCAACAAAAGGAGTCCAACATCACAATGTAGTATCTGTAATGAAACAGCACACGATCGATGTTCTTATGTTAACAGCAGAAAAGAAATGGAATGCGATAAATGCAGGGAACTAGCAATTACCCACTCCACCAACTCTACATTACCCACAGCATTACCATTAATACCACAGATATCGGCGACCCAAGTAGCACAACATGCAACAAGAACAACAATAAAAACAGGTAGCACTCGCAAATACATCTACAGGGAAGCAGCATCAACGGACAATGAAAACAACAACAACAGCAAACAACCACAGCCCGACCGCGAGTATCCCCTACCCTCTCCCGCACAAACAGCTGATCGACGCGGACCAAACCACACCTCCAGACGTATGATAAACAGTAAGAAAAAACTATGTATAGTCTGTAATATTGGTTTCAACAATAGGAGTTCACTTTTACAATGCAACAGTTGTAATGAAATTGTTCATAACCGATGTACTTACGTTAACAGTAGAAACAAAGTTGAATGTGTTAAATGTAGGAACTCGGCTGTACAACATCGCGAAACCATTTGTTTTATTTGTGAATCACTCATAACACGACGTCAGAAGATCCAAAACTGTGTAAAGTGTAAACAGGTAGCTCACATGAAGTGCATCTCTAAGAAGACCAACAGTGATGAACGGGAATTCCTTTGCAATAAGTGTGCCTTGCATTCATTACCGAATATTAATGTAAATGATCCAAGTATTAACAACTCAGAATCCAGCCAGGACACATTCAAAATCAAAGATGAATACAGAGTGTTCACCAACAAAGGGCTCCATCTTATCCACATTAACGCCAGATCAATGTACCATAAATTGTCAGAAATAAACTTGTTAGCTAATAAGACCAAAGCTTCAATAATTGCAATCACAGAAACCTGGCTGGATTCAAGTATAAACGATGGTGAAATAAACATTCAAGGTTTCAACATGGTTAGGAATGATCGCAATAGGCATGGGGGAGGAGTATGTCTGTATGTAAAAAACAACCTCACACACACAACCAGGACCGACCTCCATGTAGAAAATCACGAAGCTCTGTGGATCGATCTACGCCTGCCGAGGACAAGACCCATCACAATTGGGGTATGCTATAGGCCACCAGACGACACACAATTCTTGACCAAATTTGAACGAACGTTGTCATCGCTAGACCCTCGGAATGAATCCATCATACTAGGGGATTTTAACCTGTGTTACAAACAACGAAATGATAGGCTTGTACGAGAATATAGGCATATACTGACAATGCACAATCATAAACAACTCATCACAACCCCCACACGTATCTCTGAGAACACTGCCACAATAATAGACCACATAAACTGTAACAGAGAGGACAAAATATCCCAATCAGGGGTTATACAGACTGGGATAAGTGATCACTTCGTCACATATTGCACACGAAAAACCACAAAAATTACCCTAGAGAATCACAAGATTATCAAAACAAGGTCACTCAGAAACTACAATAAAGAAACATTTCTGGACATTTTATGGAATACAGACTGGTCTCCAGTGTTTGGAAGTACAAACGTTAATGACGCATGGGTTGGCTTCAGAACCATCATCACAAACATTCTAGACGAAATAGCTCCTCTGAAAGACATACGAATTAAAGTAAGGTCAGACCCATGGATCAACAATGACATACTACACCATCTGGAACACAGAGACAATCTGTTAAAAAGGCTAGCGAAACATAGACAGGATCAAGGTCTGAAACATGAGTTCAACAGGGCCAGGAATAAACTAAGTAGGAAAATAAAATCAGCGAAAACTAATTATTTTCACAATAAGGCAGAGGAATATCAGAATAACCCAAAGAAACTATGGAGGCACCTAAAAACAACAGGCTACAGCAACAAGACAAGGGATTCGTCTAACACTAATATTGCTCTCACCATTAATGATCAGATTTGCCACGATAAACGACAAATTTCAACCTACTTCAACTCCTTCTTCACCTCCATAGCAAACACACTTGCACAGAACCTACCTCAACCTCTCAATAAATACACGACAACAACGGCCACCTTTCGAAATTTCTACAGAGATAAAGACATACACCCAAACACATTTGGATTGCAAAATGTTACACCAAAATACACTTTTGACGAGCTGTCTAACCTAAATGTACATAAAAGCACAGGACCAGACAAAATTCCTGCCAAATTTCTACGAGATGGAGCCATTGGTATAGCAGGCCCCCTAACTCACATCATCAACTTGTCAATTAACACCAACACTGTACCTGCTGAACTGAAGGAAGCTATTGTAACCCCTCTATTCAAGAAAGGAAATAAACTAGAAGTTGGTAACTACAGACCAGTTAGCATATTATGTATTGTATCTAAAATCCTTGAAAGAGCGGTATACACCCAAATTGAACACTACCTCAAACAAAATGATCTATTCTATAAGTTTCAATCAGGTTTCAGATGCATGTACTCGACAGACTCCTGTCTCATCCACTTAACGGATCACATTCGTAAAGAAATGTCTAAAGGTAACTACACCGGTATGGTTCTTCTTGATCTACAAAAAGCGTTTGACACAGTAGACCATGATATCCTATGTAATAAACTACAAGCAATGGGCATAGGATCTGTGAACTGGTTTAAATCTTATCTTAGTGGTAGAACCCAAAGAGTCAAAATTGATGATAATATATCTGATCCTATGCCAATTAACTGTGGGGTCCCGCAGGGAAGCATCCTTGGTCCCTTACTCTTTCTCTGTTATGTGAACGACATGGAACTGAGCGTCTCATGTAAATTATTACTGTATGCAGACGACAGCGTGCTCCTGGTTTCAGGAAAAGACCCAATAAGTATTGCCGCTTCACTTTCCAAAGAACTAGAATCATGTAGTGAATGGCTAGTGGACAATAGACTATCTCTTCACCTGGGCAAGACGGAAGCCATCTTATGTGGAACAAAACGCAAACTGAAAGACATTGTGGGCTTCTCGGTCAACTGTAATGATATTCCTATAACAACAGTGTCACAAGTTAAATATCTCGGACTAAAACTGGACGCGAGTTTGTCAGGTGAAACAATTTTGGAATCTATCCTGAGTAAGTGTAGAGCACGTATAAAATACCTGTATAGACAGGTGGGATGCTTGCCCGCGGCGACCAAAAAGACCCTCTGCCAAGCGCTTGTTCAATGTCATTTTGACTATTCTGTGTCATCCTGGTACTCTGCATCATCTAAATCAGCACAGCACAAACTTCAGGTCACTCAAAATAAAATGGTTAGGTTCATGCTGAACCTAGGACCCAGATCACATGTTGGCCAGGAACAACTTCAGTCACTAGGTATGCTCAATGTCGCTGACAGGGCCAAACAAATCAGGCTCACTAATGCCTTCAAAATTTTCTATGACAGAGCTCCAGAGTACCTAAAGAATGATTTTGTTAAAGCAAATGAGAGGAGTGGACATAATACAAGAAACAGGATGTTTAATTTTAAGGTCCCGAGAATCCAAGGACAGGGTAAGCAAACATTCTTCTTCACCGCCATCAAAGACTGGAACGACCTACCCCAGTCAGTCCGTGAAAAGAGAACACTGTATTCCTTCAGACGTAGCCTGAAGGAACACCTGAACCGGACAGCTGCGAGAAGGGAGCACCAAGCTTATGTCTACTACTAAATGCGACATAAGAGATAGACAAACCAAACTGAAATGATTACTGATTACGGATTACTGATATTTACTATAGGATGTAAGGTATCTTAAAATAACCCCCTAGAAATACTTTCTCTAAAGTATCTATTTCTTTATCCTCCCCATTTTCCCCAGCTAACCTAATCCCACAAGGACCCCAATGGAAATACGCCTAACGGC
The DNA here is from genome assembly GCA_037953745.1 of Lithodes maja. Classification (NCBI taxonomy): domain Eukaryota; kingdom Metazoa; phylum Arthropoda; class Malacostraca; order Decapoda; family Lithodidae; genus Lithodes; species Lithodes maja. The sequence continues at coordinate 46,049 of JBAKBP010017978.1, forward strand.
CTTATTGGGCTATCCTTAGTTGGAATTATGCAAGGCTGGTACATGTCATATTTGTAACAAACTATGTGGTACCAACTCTGTAAATTGCTAACTGAATAAATATTATTATTATTATTATTATTACCGTCATTCGGGGTGACTTCGGACCTAATTGACCTAATTTTAAGCCTAACTCAATAGGTAAAGCCTTAATAATGCAATTTTTTGCATCTATATGTATAGCTTAGAAACGTAGAATAATCTTGTGTACAGTGGAAAAATTATAGGCCTTTGGCTTAATTATAACTAATATTTATAATGGTGTCCGAAGTCATCATCGATATGAGGTGACTTCGGACTGGGGTAAGGTGACTTCGGACATTAATGGTTTTCCCCTTTAAATCTGAGTGTGTGTATTGAACGACGGCTTCGGACAATGCAGAGGCGACTTCGGACACAAGACGGAGTTTTAAAAAAAAAATACAAACTGAAATGCTTACATTTGTAGCCCTTAGAGGAGCATATACATTAGATTCCAAGTTTCTGTGCATTTTAGCACCTTCATATAAATTGTTATGTATTCTCAATAACAAAGCAATTATATTATTATCACTAATGCATTCAGGTACACCGTATGTATAGGCACTTTTCTAATACAAAAAAAATATAATTAATTCATTCAAATTACACATAATGACTCCTTGAAAACGTATTTCACACTTGTGACCAAACTTCTAAAAAAATAATACTGATATCATTAAAGCTTAGCAATAATATCTTAATGACTGCATATTAAAGGAATACTAATGGCACACAGCCGACTAGATGCCATCTTGGCTAATTAATGGCCCGAAATACTAATTAACCCTTTCAGGGTATATACCTTAAACAAATCATAATATGAAATAAAAAGGACCTTACAAAAAATATAACTTTGTATCACATTATTGCCTCTTTCCTTATTCATCCCCCCTCTCTCACTTGGCCCCGCCCTCTACCACCTCTCGCTCTCGATATCGATCTCTCTCCCACCCTTCTGGCCCCGCCCTCCCCTGGCCCCGCCCTCTCCCACCCTTCTCCGGGCCCCACCCTCCCCTGGCCCCGCCCTCTACCACCTCTCTCTCTCTCTCGCTTTCTCTCCCACCCTTCTCTTGGCCCCACCCTCTCTCGCTTTCTCTCCCACCCCTCTCTCTCTCACTTTCTCTCCCCCTGCTCGCTCGCTTTCTCTCTCCTCTCTATAGCTCTTCAACCCTCTCTATTTCTCTCTCTCTCTATTATTTTGGCCATTTATTTACATCAACACTGAACAGCATTCTGCACTTCTTGTCCAGTATTGGTTCTGGCAGGATTTGTACTATCTCACCCTTGTCTATATCACTGTAATCATCAATAACTGGGTTAATGAAGACGTTACTTGTGCCCTTCACATGCTTTCGGAAACGAACATGTATTTCTGGTAGAACCTTTACTATGACTGCAATATAATGTCGATGTTTCTTCTTACCATCAAACGGAACTTTAACAATAACCAGCAGGTTTACTATGTTTCCCTTTTATATAGTCATGTAAGGTGCTCTTACTTAACTTCCACTTTTTAGCAGCCTCACGTACACTCATGTTCTACTTTTGTATATCATCTTTTGCTTTTTTTAATTAGTCTTGACATACAT
>JBAKBP010017979.1:0-47695 GCA_037953745.1 Lithodes maja
CACACACACACACACACACACACACACACACACACACACACACACCAATGATATGAGAAAATCATCAACCAACATTCATTATCTAATAATTATGTAAAGTAGAAAATTAGAACAATAGTTTTCACTAATGTTAAACGTAGTATTCATTGTATCACCAACCCACCAATTAACTTACAAATAAACCTAAGTAATGAAATAAATTAAACCAATGAATACATGTAGCACCCCAAGGATTCGAACCAAGGATACTGACACCGAAATTCCGCACCATTATGTTACCAAGACAGTTCAATATATAATTGTACACAATATATAAAATATATATCAAATATACAGTATATACAAACCATATGCAATGTTATCATTACCTAGTCTGTCTCGTTGCCTATTTTTTTCACAAGAAGGATTAGTTTGTCAATACTACATTATTATGATAAAAGCCCTCTATTATTTTTGTGTTTATTTATATACAGGGTGTCCCAGGAGGAAAGGGCATAACTTTGGGAAATTATAAAACAAGGTATTCTAAGCTTAAAATGTTCTATAACAAAAATACCAAATCTCAACTGTTAAAAAGATATTGAAGGTTTTATGTAGTGTCCTCCCCCGCCTCACTGTAATAGACTCTTCCATGTCAGATAGTTTCCAACTGGTCCAAAGTGAGCTATTGTATCTATAATAATTTTGCAACTTACAAAATTATAGTATCTTTACAATAACATGGTAAAATAATTGCAGAAAGATGGAGGTGTGGTAGGCACTAGGACAGCTAGGCCACCCTTATGGGGAAATACTTAAGAAAATGCCATTTTCAACGTGCAATATCTCTTTACTGGTTAAGATTTGGAATATTTCTTATAGAACCTTTTAGGCTTAGAATATTTTGTTTTATCATTTCCCCAAATTATGCCCTTTCCACCTGGGACACCCTGTATATGATTTTTTTTTACACAGAGAATGGTGTGAATTTTCTGAATGTGAATGGGTGGCTACATACGTGATCTGTGGAAAGCTGTGTGATATATATTTGCATAAAAAGTCAGTGGGGAATTGAGAGAGAGAGAGATGTTCCAGTGTTGTTTTGGCAGTTTGGAAAGCGTCACACTTTATAACTGTGTTGGGTAAAGCCTTCCACACGCCCACACCTCGAGGGAAGTTAAGTTTGTACCTCCTGTTAAAGAAAAGGTTTTCAGAAAAAACATACAAACTATTACCTCTATCTTAATATATGTAATCGATTGTAAAATACATGATAACATCCTAGCTCTCACAGCCAATTATTTATTTGTTCTTTTTTGTGTGTTTGTTTTTACACTTTATCCACACATTATTTATATGCTATAACAAAATTAATGCAAATTTACAGATGAAGATAAGTCACTAAAGTGCATGCATATAGAATGTTGTCATATTTAGTATTAATTTGTTATTGTGTATGAATTACTATTATTCTATATTTGTTTTGCCGTTTCAATCGCTTTGGCATAGTTGTGTGTGGCTAATATATTAGTGGAGTACCCGGAATAATGTATTATAAACTTGTAAGTTAACTAGCATAAATACTATACGTGGTCTTGTTTTATCTATAGTACTGTATAATATTATAGTAGTTTATAGTATTGACTTGTTTTATCTATGCACACACATACACACACACACACACATACACAAACCCACCCACACAAACTAGCACACACACACACACACACACACACACACACACACACACACACACACACACACACACACACACACACACACACAACCACACACACACACACACACACACAACCATACTAGCATTCATACTATACGTTTGTCTGTTGTTCCTGTTAAAGATGTACTTTTAAACAAATATATTATATAATGTAGCTCTCATTGGAATATAGCAACACAATATAACATAATACTCTAAATGAACAGTAAACTAATCAGTTGGAATATTTTATGAACATCTGTTTCTCATCTAACGTCTTCCCTTCATGCTGGAAGTGTGCTCTCATTCAACCTGTCCCAAAGAAGGGTGACCGCTCTCGACCCTCCAACTACCGTCCAATTAATCTCATCTCTTGTATCTCTAAAGTCTTTGAAACTATTCTTGCTTTCAAATTTCTTAAGCATTTATCTTCTCATATCACCAGTATGGCTTCCTTAAGGGTCGCTCTACTGGTGATCTTCTTTCATATCTTACTAACTCTTGGTCATCCTCTTTTCGGGATTTCGGTGAGACCTTTTCTATTGCACTAGACATATCGAAGGCCTTCGATAGAGTCTGGCACAAATCTTTAATTTCTAAGCTACCCTCCTTCGGTTTCTATCCCTCCATCTGTGCCCTTTGTCTCTAATTTCCTTTCCGGCCGTTCCATAGCTGCGGTTGTGGACGGCCATCGCTCACTTCCTCATCCTATCAACTCTGATGTTCCTCAGGGCTCTGTCCTATCTTCTATTCTCTTTCTAATTTTCATAAATGATCTTCTCAACTGTACCTCCAGTCCCATCCATTCATACACAGACGACTCTACCTTACACTACTCAATTAGTTTTCCAAAACGGAACAGCCAGTAATCCCTCAACGACATACGTAATGAAGCCATACAACACTTATCTTTTGATATAACTACTATTTCCAATTGGGGCAGAGAAAACCTTGTTGCATTTAATGCTTCCAAAACCCAATTTCTCCATCTATCGACCCGTCCGGAACTCCCAGCGGACTATTCCTTATTCTTCAACAATACAAAAATCAATCCTTCATCTTCTCTCAATATTCTTGGTGTCTCTTTTTCTTCTGCTCTCAATTTGAAAGACCATATTACTAGTCTTGCTAAAGCAGTCTCCCAGAAGCTGGGTGTGCTCAACCGCCTCAAGGGGTTCTTTGCCCATGCACAGCTTCTTGCTCTGTACAGGGGAACAGTGCGTCCTTGTATTGAGTATTGTTCACATGTGTGGGGAGGATCCTCTCACACCGCACTCCTAGACAAAGTAGAAAGGAAAGCCTTAGGAAAGCCTTTCGTATCATTAATTCCTGCCCTCTCACCAACTCTCTGCAAACTCTCTCTCTTCGCCGCAGTGTTGCATCTCTCTCGCTAGTCTATCACTACTACAATAATCAGTGTTCCTCAGAGCTCTCCCAGTGTATACCACCTCCTCTACATAGGGTACATGGTACCCGTCTTGCAACACAATCCCACTCCTACTTTGTACAACTCTCCAACCAAAGAGTGAAACGTTACTCTCAGACTTTCTTCTATTCAACAGCTGAGCTCTGGAACTCTCTCCCAGAATCAGTCTTTCCCTCCTCCTATGACTTAAATTGTTTCAAACTCCGTGTGTCCAGGCATTTTGCCTCGAAAATTCCCTTGATTTTGGCCCGGTCACTCGTTCAACTATAGGGGAGGCACTCGCGACAGGCAGTTCTGCCTTTTGTCTCCCTCACTCACATAGAAAAAAACAAAACAAAAACATGTGTAAAAAGATATTATCCCGGGAAAGACGCCGGGACTCTTAAAGAGGTTTTACTGGGCGAAGGCGACTGAATTTTTCAGATCCAAGGCCTAAAAAAAGCCTTTTAAAAATCCCAGTGGCACTCAAAAGAAAGGAATATGTGATTAAGTGAGATAATTCTCCTCCATACCTCCTACCACTAAGTTATTAATTTATGTTTTAGTTTCCTCACTAGACCTCCTTCAAACTTAGAAAAACACCCCCTAGACCCGCTCAGGATAAATGTGTACATTTTCTGGTAGAAAAAATGTCTCGGCCAAAGGCCGGTTCCTCTTAAAATTACAGGCTCGCTATCGCTCGCCAGGAAAAAAACACCTAAATGGAACGATAGGTCTTAAAATTGACAACGAAACGAAGCTAAAGGAGTTAAAATAGCCAAACTAATGGGCCGAACGTCCTAAAATCTCAAAACTAATAATTTATGCTAAACATGAGGGAGAAGGGGGTCTAGAGAAAAGCGAGTACCTCCCCCTTAAAAGATAAAATATTAATTAAGTTAATTTAGTTCGTACGTAATTCAGTAGATCAAACCACAACAAACATTCCAGCTATACAGGTATTGTAACATAAATATGAAATTTAACCCGTACAGTACCAGTGACATTCATTTAATTAAGTTTTGTGTAATAGTAAACTATTGTATTCAGCTTAGGAAGGACGTCTACCCATTTAAAGGTCACACACTATCTCAATTAACCCTTTTAGCTACCCTATATAATTCCAAAACTTCATAAATTCGTCAACCAGACCAGATGGCTGGAAATCGTCAAAATGTAGCTGAAATCAAATCTATAATACGTCACTGGTACTGCAAGGGTTAAATAATCGATAGTCTATAAGATATATCATAATAAAGGGTTTAACTCACCTAGTAAAGTGCTGTTGGTGATGATCTGAAATATATTGCTTGGATCCATGGTTCATCAAATAAACAAGTAAATTGGAAGGTAGATTTTCCTGTCGCAACTTCCTTTAACTTGCCACACTTTTCACCTGGTTTGGTTCTCTCTTTTCAAGCTTTAGTTCACTAGCGTTCTTAGCTGGTTAATTATATTTACTTCCATTATATCTTAACTTCGCTTAAGGGGAGGGTTTTAGTTTGTTCCCTAGATTTCCATCAAGCTTAAAATTACACCCTCTTGATAAATGTGTACATTTTTCCGGTAGAAAAATGTCCTGACCAGGACACAAATCGACGCCTAAACGGCACGAAATGTTTTAATATTGACAGAAATGGAGCGAAAGTTCTGAAAATCGCCAAACTAAGCAAATGGGGCTAAACATGAGGGAGAAAAGGATCAATGAAAAAATATCACACATGGAAATCTGCCCTGCAACAATTTTCACAGGGTTTAGTTAACTTGTGTTCTCAGTTCACCGCATTATGTTCAAATTTCATGCACAGTTGTTTTCATATATTTCATAATTCAATTTAATTAAAGCGTTATTTCCACATAGCGATTTTTATTAGTTCTTTTGCCTTTATATTAAGTCGTCCCTGTTTTGCTGTTTTGCTGTTTTGCTTTGTTTATTTTGCAAGTTTTACATTATAATTAATATTAAAGGCGTATTTCAACTTGTTTGTTTCATTATTAAAGTTATTAATAATATACCGGTATATATTGTATTGCTTTTCCATAGTGTATTTTATTTTTCAGTCATATTTACTTTCTATTTCTTGCTACAGCACTTTACAAAATACAGCGCTTGGTAGTCAAAATGTTCCTAATTCATCTGCATAGTGCTTGCTTTCAAAAATATGTTATGCACTCAATACCAGGTTTCCAATGCACAGAACCGGTTAAAATGTTCTAGTACATCGCGTTTGTAAGATATCTTTTGTAAATACTTTCTTGGAAACACCCTAAAAGAAATTAACATAATTACTGAATGTGATACAAAAAAACACACCCACACCAATATAATATTATACATACACAAATGACAATATATACAAAATCAAATACAGGTAACAAAATGTTCCTAAAAGTGTACCGGTAGTTCACAAACTTCTATACAAGACAACGTTGTTAAGGGGGAATAGTTTACTTTTTGGTCGATTTGTTCATATATTTATTATATTTGTTTTAGCTTCCTCTCTAGACCTCCATCAAACTTAAAAAAACAAAACATACATTAAATCCCCCTTCTAGATTTATTTGAAAACAAATCGGTAGAAAGGTTTCCCGTCCAAAGGCCGGTTCTTCCAAAATAACAGAGTTCGCCAGGAAAACAAAATCAACATCTAAATAGCACGAAAGGTCTTAATATTGACAACAAAATGGGGCGAAAGGTCTTAAAATTGCCAAACTAATGGGCTGAACGTCTTATAATCTGAAAACTAATGGGGCTAAACATGAGAAAGAAGGTTATCCAGAAAAACGACACATCTCTCCTTAATAGCTGCATAGCCAGACACTGAATGCATAATAGAATAACCGCCTCAATGAACACAACACATAACCAATAATGTGTTTTCTGAACTGTATAAAATTGTCTAATGATAGCCAGAGTAAACGTTCAAAATGCGTCATAATCATCAGAGGGTTAATGGGAGATGGAGTTTTTTTCTAGACCACCTTCTCCCGCTTGTTTAGCCCCATTAGTTTTCAGTTTGTTAGATGTTTGTCCCATTTGTTTGTCGATATTAAGACCTTTTTCCCATTTCTTTGTCAATATTAAGACCTTTCGTGCTATTTAGGTGTCGATATTTTTCTTGGCGATCGATAGTGAGCCTGTACTTTTGAAAGAACCGGCCTTTGGTCGGGACATTGTTCTACCGAAACATTTACACATTAATCTAGAAGGGGGATCTAATGAATGTTTTTTTTTTAAAGTTTGATGGAGGTCTAGGAAGGAAACTAGACAAATAATTAATAAATGGAACAAAATCGACCCAAAAGTGAACCATCCCCCTTTAAGTACACCATATGTTAGCTCAATAAGTGGCCTATGATAAACTGTTGCTAACCCGTTCAGCACGATGACATCTTTTCTGCCGTTGATTCTGTTTACCATTAGACAATTTCATGCCATTTATGAAGCACCTATGTTATTCAAAGAGTTTATTGTATCGTATTTACCCCTTTGAGCCCCACAATAGACTGTAAGCTAAAGTATATCGTCTAATAGTAACCAGAATATGATGAAACTTACGTCATCATGCTGTAGAGGTTAACCCTTTCATGCACCGGGGCTTGCCGTTTAGTATTAAACAAATACATTTCTCCTAATCTCATACCTACCTCTCACAAATTAGTTTTCTGACGACAGCTCACTGAAAGAACTGCAGAGATTGAAGTAACTAAACTAAAGGTTTCTAAACACTCCTGATGGTCACAAAATATTTTAAGTATCCCAGAAAGGGCGCAAACCACGTACTTGTGCGCGAAAGAGTTAATACACGTATTGGCACAAAACGCGTTGCATACGAGAACATTGGATTGTAATACTCTCTCCCTTCCAACACCATCGGACCTTCCATTCCAATCCACTTATCCCCAATTTCCAAACACCTGTTGCTGAATCGCATTACGAGCGGCGAAGCCATTTCGGTCCATCCAATGTTGTTGTTGTCATAATTACTGAAACATCTCATTGTGATACGAACATGAACATCAACCCCTGCAGTACCGGTGACGTCCTTATAATTATATTCTCTAAACTATTAGATTATTGTATTCAGCTTAGACTTCTACCATAGAAAGGCTACAGGCTATCTAAGTTAATAATTTTAGTTAACATATTATATCCTTCATAAGCTTGATAGAATCATCTAAATCTAGTTAAAGTCAAATAGAAAATGACGTCGCCGATACAGTAGGGGTTAACTAGATGTACCCTTTATAGTGTTTTTTGTCAATGTGGATGAGGGAAACAAAAGGCAAAGATGCCTGTGACGGGTGCCTCCTCCAGAGATGAAAGAGTGACAGGGCCTAAATCAGGGAATGTTCGAGCGCCTGGTCTCATATTTGTCATACTTTAAGGGGACATGGGTCGCTTTTATGGTCCCCTTTCTCTCTCGTATGTAGCCCCATTAATTTTGATATTTTAAGACGTTCGGCCCATTAGTTTGGCGATTTTAACACCTTTCTTATTTGTTGTCAATTTTAAGACCTTTTCGTGCCATTAAGGTGTTGATTGTTTCCTGGCGAGCTTTAGCGAGTCTGTTATTTTAAGAGGAACCGGCCTTTGGTCAGAAATTTTTCAACCGAAAAATGTACAAATATATCTTGAAAGGGGGTCTAGGAGGTGTTTTTCTAAGCTTGATGGAGGTCTAGCGAGGAAACTAAAATATACACGAATAGGGGAGGTGTGGTGGAGTGGTCATGCCACTGGATTGGTAATCCAATGGACCCGGGTTCAAATCCCGATATGTCAATGGGAAGATATTCTTGGGATTGAATTTGTGCTGTACCTAGTATCAGTGCATTACCACAAAGCCCACCGAAATGCCAAAAAAATACCCTCATTGTTCCCTGATTAAATAACACTGTATGAATATTCCCATATTCAAAATATGTTACAGGGGGACAATGCCTAGTGAGTTCACTGCTCAATAGGTGGCGTTCTGAGAGTGAGGGTCTGAGTCTGGAGGGTGAGACGGTGAAGCACTTGAGCGAAGCAACCAGCCGCTTCAGAGATGGAGCTGCTTCGAGCCATGATGGATGCTTCACATGTCTCACTCCCCAGACTGGAACCAGACCTCACGGGCTTCACCGTGTTGAGCGGTGGAATGTACAGGCTCTCAGCCTATGCCCGAGAGGGGGTAGTTGGAATATAGAAAAAAAAAAAAATAAATAAAAATAAAAAATAGAACCAAAATACAACCACTAGCCCCTCAACCCCTTGTGTACCGGTGATGTCTTTTACATTATATAAATAGAACCAAAATACAACCACTAGCCCCTCAACCCCTTGTGTACCGGTGATGTCTTTTATATTATATAAATAGAACCAAAATACAACCACTAGCCCCTCAACCCCTTGTGTACCGGTGATGTCTTTATATTATATTACAATTAATATAACCAAAATACAACCACTAGCCCCTTAACCCCTTCTGTACCGGTGATGTCTTTATATTATATTACAATTAATATAACCAAAATACAACCACTAGCCCCTTAACCCCTTCTGTACCGGTGATGTCTTACATTATATTCTAGCTACATTTAGATGATTGTGTGTAGTTTAAGAAGGATCTGTGGTAGTATAAAATGGTTGAATGAGATAGTTCCAAGCCTGTATAGTTTGATAGAGGTCCTTTTTAAGCTGAATACAATCGTCGAAAAATAGCCAGAATAAAGTTATAAGAACGTCACCGGTACTGAAGGAGTGAAGGGGTTAAGGAGGTTGACCTGTTTTTTTATTAATTTATCTTGGTTGTATCTTTTCAGCCCCATTCAGCTTAATATTTTAAGACATTTACCCCCATCCAGGTGTCGATTTTGTTGTGGCGAGCGATAGCGAGCCCGCATTTTTTGGAGAAATCCGGCCTCACCGGAAACATTTTTCTATCGAAAGATTTACAAATTTAACCAGCTGTTTAAATATATGGTGGCTCACTATCACTCGCCAGGTATACATTGACACCTGGATGGGGATAAACGTCTTAAAATAGTAGGCTGAATGGGGCCAAATGAATATAACCCAGAGAGAGAAAACAAAAAGCAGGTCACCCCCCTTAAAATGCATAGACAACAAAATATTTCGATAAACAGCCTCCATTCAATTTGATGTAAAACTATGGATCTCGAGAGGAAAATAACGTTCATCTTTGTTGTATCCATATTCACTGCTCCAAGAAATAGAAGATATTAACCCATTGACTATAATTATTTGATTTTCAACATAGTCAGGTTACCATTAAATGATTTTCTTTAATTTGTTATCTACCTATACGACTCAAATGGTTAAATACGATCTCGATAAACCCTCTTAGTGACATAGGTATTTTTTTTAACTACATACAATCATCTAATTTTAGGCAACATTTAAGGTAGAAAGGCGTCATGGTGCTGAAGGGGTACATTTTGTTAAACATAATTATAAATAATTGTAATCAAAGTAACACTTTAAAATGAATGAAAATGGAATGGTAATGGAAATTAACATTGCAAATATATATTCCAACTTTACATTATCAAAGCAGATGAATATTTACTTTCAGATTTCCGAACTACAATTATAAATTGGTGATAACAAAACAACATATTTGTGGTAAGGTACTTCTTCAATCTAAAGATAAGTAGATATATAGATATAATTGAGACGCATATAATAGGCCAACATCGCCAGAGCAACACAGGTACTTGTGTCTTGCTTTCAGGTTCATTACGGCGCCCCACCAACATTTTAGCGAGGAAAAGTGTTGGTGGGCCGCGCCGGGGTAAAACTGACCCGTTTACCATAACAAACTCGCTCTCAGAAAAATCCCGAAAAGAAATTTGGCCTCCTCATCTAGAACGAGTGATCCACTTAGATGTTGTTGGTACACTAGGGGAGGAGGGCAAAGTTTACTGTGTTTTTATTGTTACCCCTCAAACTTTTTTTTCCGAGGGGGAGTGTGTGTGTGTGTGTGTGTGTGTGTGTGTGTGTGTGTGTAGGCGTGCGAGAGATATTTTGTGTGTTTTTTGTGAGTGGGAGATTTTCCGTGTTTTGTTTTTTTGTGAGTGGGAGATTTTCCGTTTTTTTTTTTTGTTTTTGTGAGTGGGAGATTTTCCGCTTTCTTTTTTGTTGTGAGTATGAGATTTTGTGTGTTTTTTGTAAGTGGGAGATTGTATTTTTTTTTTTTTTTTTGTGAGTGGGAGATTTTGTGTGTTTTTGTGAGTTGGTATTTGTTAGTTGTATTTGTGATGAGATATTTTACGCGTTGTTGTGAGTGGGTGTTTATGAATGTGTGTTAGTGGGAGATTTTGTGCGGTTTTGTGAGTGGGTCTTAATGTGTGTGTATGTGTGTAAATGTAAGATTGTGTGTGTTTTTGTGAATGGTTCTTTATGTGTGTGAATGGAAGATTGTGTGAATGGGTCTTTATGTGTGTGAATGGAAGATTGTGTGTGATTTTGTGAATGGGTCTTTATGTGTGTGAATGGAAGATTGTGTGTGTTTTTGTGAATGGGTCTTTATGTGTGTGAATGGAAGATTGTGTGTGTTTTTGTGAATGGGTCTTTATGTGTGTGAATGGAAGATTGTGTGTGTTTTTGTGAATGGGTCTTTATGTGTGTGAATGGAAGATTGTGGGTGTTTTTGTGAATGGATCTTTATGTGGTGAATGGAAGATTGTGTGTGTTTTTGTGAATGGGTCTTTATGTGGTGAATGGAAGATTGTGTGTGTTTTTGTGAATGGGTCTTTATGTGTGTGAATGGAAGATTGTGTGTGTTTTTGTGAATGGGTCTTTATGTGTGTGAATGGAAGATTGTGTGTGTTTTTGTGAATGGGTCTTTATGTGTGTGAATGGAAGATTGTGGGTGTTTTTGTGAATGGGTCTTTATGTGTGTGAATGGAAGATTGTGTGTGTTTTTGTGAAAGGGTCTTTATGTGTGTGAATGGAAGATTGTGTGTGTTTTTGTGAATGGGTCTTTATGTGTGTGAATGGAAGATTGTGGGTGTTTTTGTGTATGGATCTTTATGTGGTGAATGGAAGATTGTGTGTGTTTTTGTGAATGGGTCTTTATGTGTGTGAATGGAAGATTGTGGGTGTTTTTGTGATGGATCTTTATGTGTTTGTGCATGTTTGAGTGAGAGATTACGTGTGTTTTTGTAAGTTGATGTTTGTGTATGATAATTTGTAGTTTGTTTTTTATGTATATATATAATTAAATCGACGTCGCCGGTAAAAAAGGGGTTAACCCATTCAGCACCAGTGACGTCTTATTTACTTGATTTCAGCTACATTTAGACGCTTTTATGAAGATAAGGAAGGATATATGGTAGCTAAAAGGATTGATATGATCGTAGTCAAGCGTAGACATTCTTCGTGCTAATAAAATCGTCTAATAATTATCAGAACAAATATTTTAGCACAAGTTGCCAATGAAATACTGGGGTTAAGGGAGAAGGGTTTATTTTTTACTCGCTTATTTCATATATGTATTATTGTTTTGTTTAGTTCCTTTCCTAGACCTCCATAAAAACAAATCCATTCAATCCCCCTACTAGATTAATTTGTACATTTTTCGGTAGAAAAAGGCTCCGGCCGAAGGCCGACTTTTCCCCCCAAAAAACAGACTCACTATCGTCCGCCAGGAAAAAAATTGACACCTAAATAGCACAAAAGGTCTTAATATTGTCAAAGAGATGGGGCGAAAGGTCTTATAATCGACAAACTAAAGGGGCAAGCATCTTAAAATCTGAATACTAATGAGACTAAACATTAGGAAGAAGGGGGACCAGAAAAACGACCCATCTCCCCTTAATAAACAAACGTATTGGTAGCGTTACATACGAATAGATTGGATTGTAATATTCTCTCCCTTCCAACACCATTGGACCTCTCATTCCAATCCACTTATCCCCAATTACCAAACACAAGTTGCTGAATCGTATTACGAGTGAAGCGATTTGGGTCCATCCAATGTTATTGTTGTCATAATTACTGAAATACCTTATTGTGATAAGAACGTGAACATTGGAATCTTTTAAGTTGGGGTCTAGAGGACCTAGTTATTGGCTTTTAGATATGATAGATATAGATATATTTCTTTTATAATGTTGAGTGAGGGGAGACAAAAGGCAGAACTGCCTGCAGCGAGTGCCTTCGCAAGAGTTGAAAGGGGGACAGGGCCAAAATCAAGGACGTTCGGGCCAAAATGCCTTGCACACGGAGTTTGAAGCAATTTAAGTCATTGGAAGGGGGAAAAACTGATTATGGTAGAGAGTTCCAGAGTTCAGCTGTTGAATAGAAGAAAGATTGAGAATACCGTTTCACTCTTGGTTTGGAGAGTTGCACAGAGTAGGGGTGAGATTGTGTTGCAAGACGGGTGCTATGTGCTCTACGAAGAGAGGGTGGCATACACTGACAGAGCTCTGGGAAACACTGATTATTGTAATAGTGGTAAAATAATGAGAGAGATGCAACATTGCAGCAAAAGAGAGAGATTGCCGATAATTGGTGAGTGGACATGAGTTAATTAGACGGATGCTTTCTTATCTACTTTGTCTAGAAGTGCTGTGTGAGTGGATCCTCCCCACACGTGTGAACAATACTCAGTACATGGACGCACTGTGGCCCGGTATACAGGATATATATATATATATATATATATATATATATATATATATATATATATATATACAAATATATATATATATATACAGTATATTTTTTTTTTTTGTTTTTTTTTTTTTTTTTTCTATATTCCAACTTACTTCCTCTCGGGCATAGGCTGAGAGCCTTAACATTCACTGCTTTACAATGAACAGTGAAGCCCGTGAGGTCTTGTTCCAGTCTAGGGAGTGAGACATATGTGAAGCACGTAGAGTACAACGAGCACCTGCCATCTTGCCTTCACATGAGGCACGGTGCTCACTCATGGCCCGAAACGACCCCATCTCTGAAGCCACCTCGTTCCCGTGCTTCACTGTCTCATCCCCTACACTCGGACTCTCACACATACACACACACAACGCCACCTGTTGAGCAGATAACTCACCAGGCATTGCACCCCTATAGCATATTTTGAATATGGGAATATTCATACAGTGCTATTTAATCAGGGAACAATGAGGGTATTTTATTGACGTTTCGGTGGGCTTGTGGTAATGCACTGATACCAGGTACAGCACAAATTCCATCCCATAATATCTTCCCATTGATACATCGGGATTTGAACCCGGGACCTTTGGATTACCAGGCCAGTGGCAAGACCACTCCACCACACCTCCCCTACCATCGTTTGAGATAAATACAAATTAATGTTATTGCAATATAGGCTGCACACAATTTAAACTATTACCTAACCCAGAGATCTACGTAAAATAATAAAACAATATAAGATATACCGTATGCTAAAACATTTACCTAGTATGGGTATTGGCTGTATTTGAGTGTGCAACATTACTGCTCTTACTATTCCTTTACATAGAAGGATATTTACACTTAGAATTCAGGTTTAATTGGATATATCAGGATATATTATCGGGTTAGAAATTCCTGGTTCAATATCATATGGTCACGAAATTCATTCATGGAAACGCTTAAATTATGCGGCGTAGTAGTCGTCATGCTTCAAAATGCATAGTCAACAACATATTTCAATAAACAGCCTCCATTCAATTGTATGTAAAGCTATGCATCTCGAAAGTTATATAACGTTCATCCTTTATCTAACCATATTTAACTCTCGAAAACATAGAAGAGATTAATATAAATAACATAATACTAATTGTAACCAAAGTAACACCTTAAAATGAATGAAAATGAAATGGGTAGTTAAAATTAACATTACCAATATATTATCCAACTTCACATTATCAAATCAAATGAGTAATCTATTTTCAGATTTCCGATTTATAATTAGAACATGTTGATAACAATAGTGCTATTTGTGGTTACTGTAGGTACAGCACTTCTTTAATCTGGAGTGAAGTCTGGAACTCTCTCCCTCAACCAATCTTTCCTTCATCATATGACTTGAACTGCTTTAAGCTTCGTACGTCCAGGCATTTTGACCACAACGTTCCTTGAATTTGGCTCTCTGTCACTCTTTTAACTTTTGGAGATACATTCATTGCATACAACCTGCCTTTTGTCTCCTTCATACACATATAACAAAAATGTAAACATATTATACTGTATACTCTAGCGGAAAAGTTACGATAATGAGAAAAAGATATTCAGATTTGTGTACGCATATTCACCTACCAAGCAAAATAAGAGATGTTGGTCAAAATGTCGAGCGACTATAGACGTTGCTGAAATATATATTCTAGTAGGTCTCCTTTCATACTTGTAAATAATAAATGCACGAAATCAGTTCCAGACGATGTTAATAATGTTCAAGTCAGAAGTCACTTACAATAGTGTAAAATATGGTACGGTATAGCAACATTTATTACAGATTTTTTTTTTAATACAATAGATAATAATTATAAATGTCTAAGTAACTCTTCAAACTTGAAAAAATACCCGCATTTCTTTCTATAATTTTGAGGCAAAATATGTATAGTTGAATTATGAATGTGTACGACTTTCATTAGCTATGAAATATTATAATGATCACATATTGCTTGGGAGACTAAGTGAAATGAATTTGCAGCAGTCAACGAGTAAATATAATAATCTGTGTACTGATTAAGTGTTTTGTATAATGCTAGTTAATATATTATATAATATAATTAGTATAAACAGGTAGCCATAATTAATTGAAAGCGGTGAATAATGTACGTCTTTTCCATAATATTATCACATAAATCGACCTACAATATACTCCAAAATTAGAGGGGTCAAACTGGTAGAACATTAGTTTGAATCCAATTACCCTGGATGAACTGGCTGGTGTTGTGATGGTATTTAGGATTTGGTGGGACTGGAGAGTGGGATATAACCTTGACAATGCAGAATGTTGTGTTTCCATTTATGCCTGTTGTATGTCGTTTTCTAGACCTCCTTCTTCTTCCGATTTTGGCCCAATATGTTGTCGATTTTAAGACCTTTCGCCCCATTTCTTTGTCAATATTAAGAACTTTCGTACCATATATGTGACGATTTGTTTACTGCCGAGCCATAGCGCTGTAATAATAATAATAATAATAATAATAATAATAATAATAATTATTATTATTATTATTATCATTAGTAGTAGTAGTAGTAGTAGTAGTACTAGTAATAGTAGTAGCATTATAAATACATTAATACAATAATACATTAAACCTTGAAAGGGTATTTTGATAATAGATACAAAATATGATCTAGCAACAGAAGGAAAGTTCTGGGATAGTCAGTAGAGCTTCGTCTGCTGATCAAAGGGTCGGCGGATCGAATAATCTCTGTCAAATTGTTATTGGTAGATGTCAAGCCCGGGCAACTTGACCTAGCAATTCGTGACAAACGCCTTATTTTCGGGAATTACGGCGGCTGGCAAAACAAAAGGAAAACAAACAAGAACGGGGATTGGGGATGGAGAATATAACTGGAAAAGACATTTAGTTAAAAGGGTTACACGGAAAACCATTTGTACTGCACACATACTGTACAGAGACGCAAAAATACACATACACGCACATAGCATCCACTGAAACACACACACACACACACACACACACACACACACACACAATTAGAAACCCATTCACGCATGTATATAAACACAGTGAAACCTACAAATATACACCTCAATTACCACGAAAACATACATGAAACACACATACACAAGCCCACCTACAAAAGGCATGTGCTTAATTACATAAGCAGTGCAAACCACACAAAACTACTATCATAAATACACACACATAAAAGCCTACTCACATAAACACACACAATCTGCCACTCACTCATATACACACACACATAGAATCCCACCCCCAAAAACACACAAAATCATCCACTCACACATAGAGGCCCACTCACAGAATAACAACATCTCCTACACACACATGGAAACCCCTTTACAAAAACACACACAATCTAAATCCTCACACATAAACACATTTATAAACACCCACTCACAACAACGCGTAAAATATGTCATCACAAATACACACACATAAAAACCTATTTACAAAAGCACACACAAATTTCCCACTCACAAAGACACAATAACATTTCCCACTCACAAAGACACAACAACATTTCCCACTCACAAAGACACAACAACATTACCCACTCACAAAGACACAACAACATTACCCACTCACAAAGACACAACAACATTACCCACTCACAAAGACACAACAACATTTCCCACTCACAAAGACAACAACATTACCCACTCACAAAGACACAACAACATTACCCACTCACAAAGACACAACAACATTACCCACTCACAAAGACACAACAACATTACCCACTCACAAAGACACAACAACATTTCCCACTCACAAAGACACAACAACATTTCCCACTCACAAAATCACACAATATCTCAAACTGAGTCACATCCCCACACAGAATCCCCTCACAAAAACACACACATTCTCCCACTCACAAAAACACACATAATCTCCCACTCACTGGTGTACACACACTTAAACATCCACTCACAAAATCTCACACCCGCACACATAATCCCCTTCACAAAAGCACACAAAATCTCCCACTCACACATATACACACACATACTGTTAAAAGACCCCCTCACAAAAGTCTCCCCCTCACACCCCCACACACAGACTCCCCCTCCTCGGAAAAAATATAGATGAAGAGGACAGATTTCTTTTCGGGATTTTTCCGAGAGCGAGTTTGTTATGGTACACGAGGCAGTTTTACCCCGGCGCGGTTCCCCAAAACTTTTCATCTGTAAAATGTTGGTGGGGAGCCGTAATGAACCTCTGAGCAAAACACAAGTACCCGCGTTTCTATGGCGATGTTGGAGTTGTATCAACGCCTAAATTATATATATATACTGTATATATATATATATATATATATATATATATATATATATATATATATATACTGGTATACAATATATTATTTTTTATATATTTTAAGCGACCGTGGTGTTTTGTTGGCATTGATTAGTTTTGGTCTCCCTTCCCAATTTAAAGTTCTATATATGTAGTACTGAAGTAGAGTTCTATATATGTAGTACTGAAGTAGAATCTTGAACACACAATACATATCTCGATTTACTGGCATATTTTAAGCTAACGAGAAATTGACCCGTCCCCATCTTAAGGGAATATTTTAGCTTGCTCCCTAGACCTCTATTAAAACTCCCTCAAGTGTGTCTTCGAGATAAATTTGTAATTTTTTCGGTAGAAAACTGTCACGGCCGAAGGCCTGTTCTTCCTAAAATGCAGGCTCGCTATCGTTTGCCAGGAAATTATCGACACCTATATTGGACGAATGGTCTGGCAAAAAATGGGCCGAAGGATCTTAAAATCACCTAACAAATATGGCAAACGTCTTAAAATCTCAAAATGTATAGGGCTAAGCATGAGGGAGAAGGGCGGCCAGAGAACACCACGCCTCCCCTTAATAGAAAAGGCCTAAATTGAAGCCAAATCCGTCTGCATTGTCAAGGTAATATCCCACCTCTCCCGTCCCAACAAATCCCCCGAACTCCATCACAACACCGCGCAGTTCATCCCTGGTTATTGGATTCAAACTCATTTTCTACCCGTTTGATCACACTATCTTTTGGAATATAGCGTATCGGTGTTGTGCTGTATAGATATATATGATATATTATGGAAAAAACTTATATTAAGAGGGAAGTGTTTATTTTTTGGGCGATAATTTAATTTATTTCGGATTTTTTTTAGTTTCCTCCCTAGACCTCCATCAAACTTAATAAAACATCCATTAGATCCTATCTATCCATCTATTGCCTGACGCCATGATCCCCGAAGGGGTGTCCACGAACGAACCGCCCCCAAGCACCTCTGTCCCCAGTCAGTCGACGCGCCTTCTCCCAACCTTCATTCATAATTATACTTCCTCACTCCATCCTTCCACCTCTCCTTTGGTCTACCTCTCCCTCTCTGTCCTTCCACCTCGCTCTCCTACACCCTCTTAGTCATTCTCTCGCTTCCCATACGTTTCATATGGCCGAACCATCTCAAGTTGTTCCTTTTCACACTTTCCAGCACATCTACCTCCACACCACACCTCCTTCTTACTTCCTCATTCGTATGTCTATCCCTCCATGTAACTCCGCACGCACTTCTCAAGTAACTCATTTCCACCGCTCTCACTCCTGGTCTGAGTCTCTCCACGAACGTCCATGCTTCGCTTCCGTAAGTTAGTGTCGGGATTACCACACTGTCATGCAAGGACTTCTTCACTTCCATACTGACCACTCTATTTCTTGTTACTGCTTTCAACGTTCCTACAACCCTCTTCCCCTGTTGCACCCTCTCCCGCACTTCTCCATTAAATCCCCCTTCTAGATTAATTTGTAATTTTTTCGGTAGAATAATGTTCCAGCCTAAAGCCGGATCTTCCATTTTACAGGCTCACTATCGTTCGCCAGGAAAGAAATAGACACCTAAATAGCACGAAAGGTCTTGTTATTGACAAAGAAATGGTAGGTGAATCAGTGTATATACTGTATATCTGAATGGCTTTATCACATTATCGTAACTTTTCCACTAGAATATACAGTACATGCTTATATGAACCATTTGGATTAACTGAAGTATGAAATCGTCTAATGATAGCTAGAATTAACTATCAAAACGCGTGATGATCGCCAAAGTGTTATTTGGTCAGATCCCACCAAGTGATCATATCATGTCAAACAATGAAATTATGGCCAGCAAAGAAAAATTGGTAAATAATCGTATAATTTGTTATCCAGCTGGCATAGTATATCAGGCAAAGTCTATCAAATTTTGTAAAGCAGAGAATTATGCCTACTATTTTTTGTTCTCATAAAATATACAGTCAAAGTAAATTTAGCCCTTGAAGATTAATTTGGCCAGATGTTTCTTGTATACTTCTTTTTAGGCGTCGACTGGCTAGGGACGGGTGCATGGGCTTTGGGGATCACGGCGTCAGGCAATAGATAGATAGATTATTATTATTAATATTATTATTATTATTATATATATATATATATATATATATATATATATATATATATATATATATATATATATATATAATATATACTGGTATACAATATATTAACGAGGCTAAAAGCTTCCACTGTTTGCGCCATTCAAGTTGAGTTAGTTTTGCACCAACAGGCAAATACGTGATATCATGTCTCTTTATAATAAGAAATAATTATAGCCTGTGGCACCAACCAGACATAATGCACAGCACGATTATTTCCACCGGAGGAAAATATATAATGCGTTAGTATATGATTTATTGATGTGAACCTACTGTGTCTGAGTTATGTTAAGGGCAGGTTTTCAGTTCGCTCCCTAGACCTCCATCAAGCTTAAAAAATAACCCCAGGACCCCCCTTCCGGATAGATGTGTACATTTTTCGGTATAAAATGTCCCAGCCAAAGGCCGATTACACTGAAAATACAGGCTCACTATCGCTCGCCAGGAAAATGTCGACACCTAAGGTCACTAAAGGTCTTAAAATTTACAGAAATGGGGTGAAAGATCTTAAAGACACCAAAGTAATGGGGCAAACATCTTAACTCGTTCACGCTTTTATGACGCAGAGGTTGCCAGATTAGCAATAAGAAATAGAGTTCTCTCACTCTTATAATTACCTCTCCAAAATTAGTTTTCTGCCCACAGCTATCTCAAAGACAACTGCAGAGGTTGAAGCAACTAAACTAAAGGTTTCTAAACATCCCTGATGGCAACAAAGGCTTTAATGTATCCCTAATAGGCTCAAAATTGCGTCATAAGCGTGCAAGGGTTAAAATGTCAAAACAAAATATGGTTAAACATGAGGGAGAAGGGATCTAGAAAAATATACTTAAGTAAAATCTCCACTTAACCCCTTCAGCACCGAGACACCTTTCTACCTTTGATTCTGGCTATAGTTAACAGATGTTATGCAGTTTCAGAAGGACCTATGTTACTAAGAGGGTTTATTGAGATCGTATTTACCCCTATGAGTCGTAGATTATTCAAAAAATGGAAGATCTTATGCAGTTTAAGAAGGACCTGTGTTACTTAGAGGGTTTATTGAGATTGTATTTACCCATTTGAGTCGTAGAGGCAGATTTCAAACTAAATCAAATCGTCTAATGGTAACCAGACTATGATGGATACTACGTAATGGTGGTGAAGGGTTTAATGCCAAGTGTTCATAATTAAGGGGAGATGGGTCACTTTTCTGGACCCCCTTCTTCCTCATATTTAGCCCCATTAGTTTTCAAATGTTAAGACGTTAGGCCTATTAGTTTGGCGATATTAAGACCTTACGTCCCATTTCGTTTTCAATTTTCAGACCTATCGTGCCAATTAGTTGTCGATTTTTTTTTTTTTTTTTTGCGAGGGACAGTGAGCCTGTAATTATAAAAGGAACCGACAAAATTACAAATATACCTTGAAGGGGGGGAGGGGAGGGGGTCTAGGGGATGTTTCGCTAAGTTTGAGGGATGTCTAGCGAGGAAACTAAAACAATAAATGAATTAATGAACTTATAGGCCCCAAAAAACAGCCACTGTCCCCTTAAAATCATATCTCGCTACAAAATCATTGTAATACCTGAATGAATAAAATAGGGGAAATGAAAACCGTCCCCTGAAATTAAACCGACTATAATTAATCCAAGGTAGTGTGTGAGTGTTCTACAAAGACACATTAACCATTTCTGTACCGGTGACGTCTTTATAATTTGTTCTAGCTGTATTTAGACGATTGTGTGAAGTTTAGGAAGGATCTGGGGTAGTAAAAAGGGTTAAGTGAGATAGTTGGAAGCCTGTTCATTGCTGGAGGCCCTTTTTAAACTGAATATAATCGTCTAACAGTAGCCAGCATATAATGAAAAGCACATCACCGGTACAGAAGGGGTTAGGGGGGGGGGGGTAATTATATGTTGAACGTTTTGTCGTGTTATAATTATTATATTCATTTATTTTTAGTTTGCTCCTTAGACCTCCATCAAGCATTAACAAAAAAACGAAGACCTTTCTCCAAGATAAACTTATACAATTACAGGCTCACTATCGCTTGCCAGGAATACAAATAGACACCTAAATTGCATTAAAGGTCTTAATATTTGCAAAAAAAAAAAAAAAAATGGGACGAAATATCTTAAAATCGCCAAACTAATCGGCCGAACGTCATATAATGTCAGAACTAATGAGGCTAATCATGAGGGAGAAGGGGGGCCAGAAAAACATACCCTCCCCCCTTAACTCTCCTTTCGGCAGGTGTTACCATAGACCAGGGAATATATTGGCAGATGTATTAAATTGGCCAACTGTACGCCCGATGTAGGGAGAAAGAAAAATTGATGGCGAAGACACAACTCCAATTATTACTGATAACTATAGTTATACATGTACCTACCCGATAGCGCTATCGTTAGTGAGTGATGTATGTTTTTTGTAGATATCTTGTCAAATTGCAAATTACCTTATTATAAAATTTGATACAAATTGTAGTTTCTTTATTCACACAGAATTTAGTAAAATTTACCAGAATGTCCCGTACTTCCCAAACTGACTAATTCCTTGAACATGACGATAGTGCATTGTTACGTGTGCGATTAGTTTGCTTGGGAATTAAATTAACTTGCGCATGTAGTGATATACACCCTATGTGGTGGATTGTGTTCTTTTATTTCAAATTTGATTTTATTAAGCGTTATTTCCACATAGCGATTTTGATTAGTTCCTTTGCGTTTATCTTGTGCCGTCCCAGTTCTGGTTTGTTTATTTTGCAAGTTTTACATTATAAATTCATATATTAATTTATACATAATTACATATTTATTAACTATTTCTGTATTTGTCATTATTCTTACTTGTTTATGAATATGTACACTTTCTAATTTAAATATAATTGTTTTTATTATTATTATAATTATTATAATTTAATAATATTGATTAGTATTGTTTTATCATTATTAGTATTATCATTTGTAGCATAAATATAACTATTTGAAGGATGCACTATTAGTCCTCATATGCTTGTCATTTAACTTTCTTAAATGGCATTTTCCCTTCCTGTTAATGCTGACATTATATTAGTATAATTATTGTACTGACCAACTTATGTCTTTGCCCACTCACGGGTACAAATAAACAGTCAATCAATCAATTATTATTATTGTTATTATTATTGTTATTATTATTATTATTATTAGGCTATTATTATTATTATACACATATTTACTTATCATTATTGTTTTTATTGATATCGCTTCTGTGGTATTGTACTTATCTATCACTTATTTTTTCTGTAACTTTACATACCGGTATCTAGCTAGAATTTTACCAAACTTGTTACCCACTTTTCTTCCTCCTATAGGTTTTATTTGCATTGGTATCGCTAAGTTGAAGAAATTATATTTTAACTGAAATCGTATAGAAGTGTATCTCAAAAGTTGTAAACACGTATCGCCGATTAATGTTGCCGGAGAGAGAGAGAGAGAGAGAGAGCCCGAGAGAGAGAGAGCCCGAGAGAGAGAGAGCAAGAGAGGGAGGAAGAGCGAGACAAGCACTGATAACCCATCCACTACGATGGTTGGGGAGCGACTGAGGTGCTGGCACTGCTGCCAGGGTTACCAAATCATGACACATTACCGCTAGATTCATTCTCAAAAGTCGCTAGAAGGCCATTAGGTAGTAAACAAATGTCGAAAAGCGCTAGAAAATTTCCTCAATATCTAGAATATCGCTCAATAACCAAAATCTCCTGAATATCGCTAGAAATAATGTTGCTAGATGTAACAATTTTTCTCTAGATCGAAGTAAATACCTCTAGATCTAGCGGGAAAGTAGCTAATTTGGCAACGCTGGCTGGAGGTCTGCTGCACTCTAGCTGGTTCTTTAAACTCGCTACCATTAACCCCTTCTGTACCGGCGATGTCTTTTATATTGTATGCTAGCTATATTTAGACGATTTTGTGTGGTTTAAGGGGGGATGGGCTGGTTTTTCTCTCACTCTCTCTGTATATATATATATATATATATATATATATATATATATATATATATATATATATATATATATATTAATAACAGATTTTCAGCATGGAGTTATGAAGTGTAGGTTATTGGGAAAGAATTATATATGTTAATTTATACACATACTTTATTATATCCCAATCCACAACTGAATTGGTAATACTTAAGGTATATCTATCTATCAATATATTGCCAGACGACCTAGATGTTGCATTACGGTCATTTCTCTCTCTCTCTCCCTCTCCGAGTTGTCTGAAATATGCTTCAAGCATAACCTCTCCTTGCATTGTTGTATGAAATACCATTACACAATTATAACTCGTCTGAACTAGGTATAATAATTTACGGCTAGGGTATCAATATAATGAAATGAAAGCAATTGGTTTAAATTATTGACAACTCACCTACTTTATAACCGTGAGACAAGATGAGTTGGACAGTGGAAGGGAATGAGGAAAGGTGGGGTGGAAAGCGGGTATCCTACTGCGTGAACTTTCGATGGCGAACGCCTTGCGACTGTGTTTTTTTGTTTATGTTCCAATGTTCCCAATATTCGCTTGAGTATTCTCCAAATGTAGCGGAAAGCGCAAAGCATTCGTTGTAGCTTCGCCCCTGTTCGCCCAGATTCACCCAGAATCGCCGTTAATTTTGAGCATGTTCAAAATCCGGCGTCGAACAGTAGCACAAAAGCAGCGAATGTGTCGACGAATTATTGCCAATGCCATACGAATGACATGCAATATGTGGCGAACTGAGGTGATTGGTGGGTTTTTATGTGACTGTTGATGTGTCTCTCACTATACTCTGTTTCTTTTCAACTGACGGTAAAAAATGCAAAGTTCCCATCAGGATATCTCAGTAATTTTGAAGATTTTGTAGTGAAATGTGGTGCTAATTATATAAACTTGGACTTAATAAGATGCAGAGACATGGTTTCATATTTCTCCATTAAGTATCGAGAAATAAGGGATTCAATACCGTCAGATGAAATGAAACTGAGTATGTTGTATATATCGGCGTATAAAGAAACATTTCTATGCCTTAAATAAACCCTCCAAAACCATGGGTGCAGTCTTGTACAAAGAATATAATTTCAATGCAAGTAAATTTGTTGAGCCGAGATTAATCAGCTGATTTTCTGAGTGACCAAAATCGCCGAAATACGATAATTTAATCATAGATAAAGTAGGAAAGCGTCCGACCAATCCGGGCGTTCCTTCGTGTTGAACTTTTTGGGCCACAAACGTCCAAATTCCCGGCATGACCACCTGTGACCCTCCTACCTCTACCTCATTTGCTTCTTGTACCGGATCTTCTACTTGCCTTTTGTCAGACAACTTTGTGCCAGCATCTGACTCCCGTAAGCCACTAAATGACAAAGGCAATCAACTTCCTGGCACTTACTTTGGAGAAGGAGAGCGAGAGAGGACTGAGTCTAAACTGCAAGTCACACTTGCTATAGCACAATTGGCAGCACGAAGCGGGGCAGCCAATCAGCGAGCCGGGCCCCCTTATAAAGGGAAGGGGACGAGAGCCGCTCGGGGTCAGATGGGCACCACGCCTCGAGGAAGCAACACCTCTCCTCCCAGCCTCCCCCTCTCCTGCGGGCACACCAGGAACCAAGGCGATCACCACAGTAGCCTTCCAGCCCACATAACAGTTCCAGTAGCAGAGCACTCTAGTCCTGCATCACTCTCACCAACCCGGAGGATACACCATCAGCATCCCTGGGCCTGTCGCCATATTGCATGCCTGCACACTCGCAGCCAGCAACTTCATCCAGGACGACAGGAGATGGTTAAGAGTGACAACCTCCCAGACCACTACTGGCCAGCTTTGAGGTGGTAGTGCAGCCAGAACGCCCACCATGAGCAACAGACTTTTAATCAGGACCCTTATTGGGCCCGCCGAGGAACCAAGAAAAAAAGAGAGGGGAATTTGACTAATTCGGGGGATCTTTAATAAAAATATGTGCTCTTATAGAACAAAACGAAAAGAGAAATTGACTTGACTATGAACTAGAATAAACGGATATGTGTTATGTGTAACTAGTGTTTATTGATAGAAAGGGCTCCAAGCCATTAGCTACCAAGTATTTAGGATCTTATAGGAAGTTCTTTAATTAACGTAAGAGGGACAGAGATTAAATAACAACTATTGGGTTCAGGGGAAAATAGTGAATATTTGGTTTAGAGATGAGGTTCAGCTTTTTTTTTTTTTTTTTTTTTTTTTTTTTTTTTTTCCAACTTACTTCCTCTCGGGCATAGGCTGAGAGCCTTAACATTCACCGCTTTACAATGAACAGTGAAGCCTGTGAGGTCTTGTTCCAGTCTAGGGAGTGAGACATGTGAAGCACGTAGAGTACAACGAGCACCTGCCATCTTGCCTTCACATGAGGCATGGTGCTCACTCATGGCCCGAAACGACCCCATCTCTGAAGCCATCTCGTTCCCGTGCTTCACTGTCTCACCCCCTACACTCGGACTCAAACACTTACACACACACAACGCCACCTGTTGAGCAGATAACTCACCAGGCATTGCACCCCTGTAGCATATTTTGAATATGGGAATATTCATACAGTGCTATTTAATCAGGGAACAATGAGGGTATTTTGTTGACGTTTCGGTGGGCTTGTGGTAATGCACTGATACTAGGTACAGCACAAATTCCATCCCAATAATATCTTCCCATTGATACATCGGGATTTGAACCCGGGACCTTTGGATTACCAGGCCAGTGGCAAGACCACTCCACCACACCTCCCCTATAGCTAGGGTTATAGGAATTATATTGTAAGGACACACGTCCGGATTATATTGTAAGGACACACGTCCGGATTATATTGTAAGGACACACGTCCGAAATTATATTGCAAGGACACACGTCCGAATTATATTGAAGGGACACTAGTCCGAATATGTTCTAAAGTCACTTATCATCGATAAAGGAACTTTATGATTAGTCTTGCTACCTCCTAGCTCGGTGGAGTGACCTTTAAGATTTGAAATAGAAAGTAATGTAAGGGCATATCCGGCTCTTGAAGCTACCAGAAATATTGTCCGGGGAGCAATGTTGTATTACGGTGTAATATTGTATTAACAAAGAGTTTATGTTCATGTGTAACAGACTACGCGTTCGATGTTGTAAGAGAACCAAGAGTTAAAGATTATATCCTTTATAGAGAGTTAAACGGCCTACGGGCTAGTGTTGTATTCAGGTGTACTATTGTATTGACAAAGCTTTTATGTTCATGTGTAACGGACTACGCGTTCGGTGTTGTAAGGGAAATGTGAGTTAAAGATTATATCCTTTATAGAGAGTTAAACGGCCCATGGGCCAGTGTTGTATTCAGAGGGGCTATTGTATGAGCCGAGAGTGGTGTTCGTAACGCCCGGGAAAAGGTTAGCCATTTGGGGGTTTCGGAAGCGAATATAGAAATATATATTATTTGTCCACTTGCATTTAGGAATAAGAAATTAGTAATAGTTTGAGTCAAAGCAGCCCAGGTCTCTTAGAAGACATCGAAGGGCACGGCGATCATTATAAATTCAGTCTGGTAACCTACGATGCATCTAAGTCGAAGTGAGGCATTACCTGAATAGCGGGCATCCGAATAGTATGTGCGGGAGCTCTAGGGTTCCAACGTACCATCTATCACGGGACAACGTCTTATTCAATTCACGTACTGAACTCATTTCGACCAGAACAGGAAGTAGGCTATTGGACTAGTAGTTAGATTTAGAGTTTTTTCTATTAAATAAACTATACAAACTCTAGCAACTGTCGAATTATTCCCCCACCTCAGTAGTGTGCTTGAACTTAGAAATTTAAGTACAACATTTTGGTGGCAAGCGGTGGGATTCGACAAATTGTTGGGTTAAGTGTAGTTTATCTGACAGAACCGACATAATGACGAAGATATTACCGTTCAGGGTATGGGAAGAGGGCAAAACAGAAATCGAGCTGTGGACTGAACAATTAGAATGCCAGTTCACGTTACTGGAGGTAGGAAATGATTAGAAAAAAATTGCCTATGGAAAGGCACACCTAGGAAAGGCCCTAAACAACGTGAGAGTACGTCTGGAGGGACTAGTATCATGGGCAGAAGTAAAGGCCTCTCTAATTGAGGAGTTTGGCCGAGAAACTTCCACAAGAAAGGCCCGAGAGAAACTAAAGACGATGAAACTGGATGGTCAGAATGTGAGAATCCTGAGGAGGGGAATCACGAAGTATGTCAAACTTGCGTATCCACACATGGACCCCGAGATCCAAGAAACAGAAATTAGGGAAATCATGATTCAAGCATGTCCTGTGGAAGTAAAGAAACACTGCATTATTCATGAAGTGACTACCACCAAGGAACTTATGGAAGTGATCAAAAAGGTAATGGAAGCCCGAGAATTAAAAGAGGAGAAAAAGAAAGGGGAAGAGGAAAACCCGAAGAAAGGGTACCCAAGAACCACTGTCCGATGTTTTGTTTGTAGACAGACCGGACACCTAGCTAGGAACTGTTCAAACCGACCTCAAACCCAAACCTCTAGCTTTAACTCAAGGCCTCAACTCCAAAATGATCAACCCTTATCCTGGGTAACCAACCCAAACCAGAGAAGATTGCTTCCAGTCGAGTACCAAAAGACGGAAACCAAACCGGTAGTCCGCATGCCAGAGGAGGAAGTAAATTTTCCCCTAAACCTCACATAGAAAGGCGATATAGTGAGGTTAATATTTTGGAGAGACATACGCCTTGTGAGACTATCATGGTCAATGGGAAAGCCGCAAATATGCTAATTGACACGGGAGCTAATAGAAGGTGTCTTTTGGAGAACTTCCGGAGAAACCACCAGAGAGAATTAGGGACGTTACAGCAGACAGGATATTCAGTTGTCAGGAGCTTTTGGTCAACCATTAACCATCCTAGGGATAACTAGTTCGGTAGTGATACAATGGAAGGGAATTAAATTCACTACTACTTTTTGTGTATTATCCGGTCAATCTTATAGCGGAGTTGATGGGTACTTGGGGATTGATCTTATGAGCCAGTTGGGGGTAACGATACAGTGTGGGGAGAAAGAGACAACAACGACACTCCGACCACAGATGGTCTCTACCACGGGAATACTTTCTATCACCCCTAGATCTTGGAGAATGATAGAGATTCCGAAGCCCCAGGGAATGACCGCCGGGATTTTTGAACCTGATACTCAAAGTAAAGTAAGAATATCCCCCACCCTTATTACTGCCGAGCAGAGGAAACTAGTCCTTGCTAACTTTGGCGACGAGACGATCAGTTATCAGAAGGGAACACTTTTAGGACAAGTTACACCCGCACAACCCACCACCGTTGGAACAAACGGACCTGTTAACTTACCGGAAATCCCGGAACAACTGACGTCCGACCAGGCCACTACTTTGCATGAATTACTCTGGTCTTACAGAGACATCTTTGCTCAAGATGAAGGGGACCACGGCTCCGCCCGAACCCGACATACCCACGAGATCCATACTCAAGGGCCTCCTATTAGGCAACCATACCGACGACAAAATCCTATCATAAGGCAAAAAGAAAAAGAACAAGTAGAGTAGATGCTAAAACAAGGAATTGTAGTAGAATCTTACAGTCCGTGGTCATCTCCCGTAGTTTTGGTAAACAAAAAAAGATGGGTCCACTAGGTTCTGTGTAGATTATAGGAAACTAAATGATGTCACCATTAACCCAGCAACTGCTGGAAGACTCTTAAGAGTTTCCCCGGGCGACTGCGGGAAGACTCTTAAGAGTCTGGGAAAAACAAATCTATTTAAAACACCCAATTTTTTTTTTTTTTTTTGCCCCTGGGCCATGCCAAATATCACTCATCCACCTTCCCTCCTTCCCCACTTTCCTCCCCTCCTTCAGTTATCACCTATTTTCCCTGTTATTCCCTTATTCTGTGGTCTATTTTCGTGCTAACATTAGCGAGTTGGTAGCAGGGCGTTGTCATCACTGTTACCAAGCGTGGGAAAGAGCGAGAGAGAGACTATTGCGTAACAGTGTCTCTCCAGACAAGGGGAGGGGAGGAGGGAAGGGAGGTTGCCTCAGCCATACATTATGTAACTCCCGGCCTGTATCGCCGATTTTGACAATCCAAACACTGTTTCCACTTGTTTTATTGTTGTAACACGTTAATACCTTTATAATCAACCTATAATAGGTGCATATGGATAAGTATTAATGCTATTTATGGTAAAATAACGATGTTAGTGATGGGAACAGTTCAAATACGTGCGCACAGGAGTGTGGTGTCTCCTACCCCCCATGCGCATGTCTTAGGTTAACCCTTAAAGAGCAGCGCTCGACTTAAGTCGTGCACCAATTTGCAGCAAGTTAGGAGCATTATTAAGGCTTTTAAAGGGTTAAAATAGAGTGTAAATGGCCGGGAGAGCAGCGGGCCAGACAGCCGATTGCCAGGGCTTACCGCCGCCCATTAACTCATGTTCCCTGTGTTCTCGAGAGGCCGGCAGTGTAGCCAGTAGTGAGCATAGCTGGGAAAAATATACCGATATATGCTAAACTTCCATGTTCGTGGCACCACTGCAAGAGAACCACGAGTGCTACATAGCTCGTTCTGGTCTCATTTAGAAGCTTTTAGTGCCTAGTTTTTTGCTAAATATTTTTTTTGTTTCATGCAGATGCTTGATTTATCATGCAGGAGGGCCTGCATATGCCCAAATGAGCCCAAAACACCCCTCTAGACAAGGGTTAAAGACGCCCAACCCCTACCTCACATTGATGACTCGCAAGAATCATTAAATGGGTCAACCTGGTTTTCCACCTTAGACTTACAAAGTGGTTATTGGCAAGTTCCAGTTAGACCAGAGGACCAGGAGAAAACCGCT
This sequence comes from Lithodes maja, assembly GCA_037953745.1. Taxonomy (NCBI): domain Eukaryota; kingdom Metazoa; phylum Arthropoda; class Malacostraca; order Decapoda; family Lithodidae; genus Lithodes; species Lithodes maja. Next base: position 30,105 of record JBAKBP010017979.1, read on the forward strand.
TTTGCTACGCGCGAGGGGAAACTTTATCAGTTCACGGTTATGCCCTTTGGAGTTTGTAATGGGCCAGCCAGTTTTACTAGGGTCATGGACGAAGTACTAAGGGGGTTGGCATGGAAAACTTGTTTAGTTTACTTAGATGACATCATTATATTCTCGAATAGCTGGGAAGAACATATTATCCGACTACAAGAGGTGCTGGAGAGAATTAGGAGGGCGGGACTAAAATTGAAGCGGTCTAAATGTCAACTAGGGGCACGCAAAGTAGCCTACCTAGGGCATGTAGTTTCAAAAAAAGGTATCCAACCGGACCCCCTTAAAGTCAAAGCGATCGCAGAAATTACACCTCCTACTACTGTCAGAGAGATCCGAGCATTCCTGGGGATGGCGTCGTATTACCGGAGATTCATACCAAATTTCTCGAAAATTGCTCGACCCATGACCAAGAGATTGGAAAAAGGGCGGAAGTTTGACTGGGATGAGGATTGTCAAACCGCTTTCGATCACTTGAAAGACAAACTCACTTCTAACCCAATAGTCTGTCATCCCGATTTCACCAAGCCTTTCCAGTTGTATACCGATGCTTCCGATGAAGGACTAGGCGCTGTCCTGGCCCAAAAAGTTGATGGGAAAGAGGACATAGTGGCATGCGCCAGCCGGACGCTTAACAAGGGCGAAAAAATTACAGTGTTACCAAAAAGGAATGTCTAGCTTTAGTCTGGGCTGTGCAGTATTTCTGTCCCTATTTAGCCGGGGTCCAGTTTGAGGTTATTACGGACCACCATAGCCTACAATGGCTCCGCAAGATGAAAACGGAAGATGGCTTATTTGTTCGGTGGAAGGGGATTTTAGAAGAATATTCCTTTGAAATTAGACATAGACCGGGTAAATTGCACACTAATGCCGATGGCCTATCTAGATTGCCGGTGGCCCCCGTTCAAACCCCTTCATTTGGCCAAGAACCAACTAGTCCGGGATGTAGGGACAAAGTAAAATTTTCTGTGGGAGCCTGGAGAGATTCGAATGATCGGGTGGTGTTAGACTATCTTGAGGCCAAGCACATGATACAAATCTTACATGGTCAAGAGGGTAGGGGGGCTCATTCTCGAGTCCTTAAACAATTCAATGAAAGGTACTGGGCCCCGAGAGCTGATCAAATTGTGAAGAAAGTCATGCAAAATTGCTTGGGGTGTCAGAGAGGGAAAGATGGTCGAGGACCTAAACAGTTGCCTGGACACATTTCGGCAGGAAAACCATGGGAGAAATTATCAGTGGACATTATGGGACCCCTCTCCCGATAGACGAGCAAAAGGTACATCTTGACCTGTGTTGACGTCTTCTCTAAATATATGGTTGCTTGTGCTCTTCCGGACAAGAAGGCTGAAACAGTGGCTCAAGCTATCCTGGAAAAAGTGATCTTTGTGTATGGTATCCCGGGCTGTCTTTTGAGTGACAGGGGGAAAGAGTTCAATAATGCCATTTGGCAGCATTTGGGGGAAACCTTGGGCTACCAGATCCAACACACGTCTCCGTATCATCCTCAGGGAAACGCGGTGTGCGAAAGGAACCACAGGGTACTAGCTAACTGTGTACGGGCCAGTCTGAGCTCTCAAGGGGAAGAAATATCCAGGAGCTGGCCAGAACTCTTGCCTGAAATTGTCTGGGGGGTGAATACCATGAGTTGTAGAACTACCGGGTACTCTCCCTACGAGATTATTTTCGGAGTCGCTCCAGAATTGCCTCAGGAATGATTCTTTACCTATCCGATCCATTCCACCAAATACTCACAACCAGAACAGTATTTGAAAGTAAAGGAGGGGCGAAAACGACTAATTCATACTCGTGTGACGCAACAACAACCTCCTAAACTTGATCTTAAAAACCCATATTACCGGGGGGAATGTATTCTGGTAAGGAAACATGATCCCACCCGAACAGGGAAACTCGAAGAGAAATATGAGGGCCCTTTTAAGATTGTTGAAATAAATGGGCCATATCAAGTGTTGTTTGTGCATCACGGGGGTATCGTCTCGGCCACACACATACGTCATACAAAAAGGTACGAAGGTATTCTACCCACTGACCTAAGAGACTGGAGTGATGGGGAAGAAAGTGAGAAAGAAACAGAATTTGGGGCAGGGCTCCCACATAACGACGTGAATGACCATCACTGGGGTGGTAGTTAGGTCGGCAGCCAAAATACTGAGGAAATCCCATTCTGGTGGTCTTTCGGAAGTAAACCTAATGGGAGTCTTTTGGGGACTGAAGAAGGGGCTATAGGTGGTGACTCAGAATATTTCACACCAATTTGTCGCAATAAGTCTACGGTCCCGGACGGTCACATTTCAGTTACCCCAAGCTTGTTTTCGGATACTGTGAGTTATGAAGGGAAAAGCTTTGATGGGGAAGAGAACGAAGAGACCGTGTTTCCTGGGGAAACAATTTCACTAGATTCGTCGTTACCTAGGTCGAGTAAAAGGAATGAAAAACCGGCGGGTTGTATGAATCAACCACAGACTTTAATCCCTCCACCAATGGGCCCTGCAGAAACCGTTATCCGAAGTGGTAGGGTTAGTCGTCCACCAACCCGGTACCCGGACGAGAGTATAAATGCGACCCCTGAGGCACAAGCTGGTCAGTTCAAAGGCACCATGCCTCACCCCACTGAACCCCACTATCGACTCCGTCGTCTAATCGCTGTCGTCGACGGGAAAGGTCACCGAGTACAGACCACCCGGGCTTTGAAGCTCCTTTTGGATAAACCCGGCCAAATCTTGTTTGCCAAAACGGCCCTGTGAAACCAAACTTCTGCAATTGAGCTACACAAATGTCTGTGTGAGCATGGAGGAAGGGTGGAGTGGCAGGATCAGGGCCATGATTTTCGGGGGTTTGTGTTACGGCGACCAGGAGCTCACCTTAACTTCACAGAGGATGATAAAGTACGAAAGCATCCGACCAATCCGGGCGTTCCTTCGTGTCGAACGTTTTGGGCCACAAACGTCCAAATTCCCGGCATGACCACCTGTGACCCTCCTACCTCTACCTCATTTGCTCCTTGTACCGGATCTTCTACTTGCCTTTTGTCAGACAACTTAGTGCCAGCATCTGACTCCCGTAAGCCACTAAATGACAAAGGCAATCAACTTCCTGGCACTTACTTTGGAGAAGGAGAGCGAGAGAGGACAGAGTCTAAATTGCAAGTCACGCTTGCTAAAGCACAATTGGCAGTGCGAAGCGGGGCAGCCAATCAGCGCGCCGGGCCCCCCTATAAAGGGAAGGGGACGAAAGCCGCTCGGGGTCAGACGGGCACCATGCCTCGAGGAAGCAACACCTCTCCTCCCAGCCTCCCCCTCTCCTGCGGGCACACCAGGAACCAAGGCGATCACCACAGTAGCCTTCCAGCCCACATAACTGTTCCAGTAGCAGAGCACTCGAGTCCTGCATCACTCTCACCAACCCGGAGGATACACCATCAGTATCCCTGGGCCTGTCGCCATATTGCATGCCTGCACACCCACAGCCAGCAACTTCATCCAGGACGACAGGAGATGGTTAAGAGTTACAACCTCCCAGACCACTACTGGCCAGCTTTGAGGTGGTAATGCAGCCAGAACGCCCACCACGAGCAACAGACTTTTAATCAGGACCCTTATTGGGCCCGCCGAGGAACCAAGAAAAAGAGAGAGGGGAATTTGACTAATTCGGGGGATCTTCAATAAAAATATGTGTTCTAATAGAACAAAACGAAAAGAGAAATTGACTTGACTATGAAATAGAATAAACGGATGATGTGTTATGTGGAACTAGTGTTTATTGATAGAAAGGGCTCCAAGCCATTAGCTACCAAGTATTTAGGATCTTATAGGAAGTTCTTTAATTAACGTAAGAGGGACAGAGATTAAATAACCACTATTGGGTTCAGGGGAAAATAGTGAATAGTTGTTTTAGAGATGAGCTTCAGCTAGGGTTATAGGAATTATATTGTAAGGACACACGTCCGGATTATATTGTAAGGACACACGTCCGAAATTATATTGCAAGGACACACGTCCGAATTATATTGAAGGGACACTAGTCCGAATATGTTCTAACGTAACTTATCATCGATAAAGGAACTTCATGATTAGTCTTGCTACCTCCTAGCTCGGTTGAGTGACCTTTAAGATTTGAAATAGAAAGTAACGTAAGGGCGTATCCGGCTCTTGATGCTACCAGAAATATTGTCCGGGGAGCAATGTTGTATTCCGGTGTAATATTGTATTAACAAAGAGTTTATGTTCATGTGTAACGGACTACGCGTTCGATGTTGTAAGAGAACCAAGAGTTAAAGATTATATCCTTTATAGAGAGTTAAACGGCCTACGAGCCAGTGTTGTATTTCGGTGTAATATTGTATTAACAAAGAGTTTATGTACATGTGTAACGGACTATGCGTTCGGTGTTGTAAGGGAAACTAAGAGTTAAAGATTATATCTTTGATAGAGAGTTAAACGGCCTACGGGCTAGTGTTGTATTCAGGTGTACTATTGTATTGACAAAGCTTTTATGTTCATGTGTAACGGACTACGCGTTCGGTGTTGTAAGGGAAATGTGAGTTAAAGATTATATCCTTTATAGAGAGTTAAACGGCCCATGGGCCAGTGTTGTATTCAGAGGGGCTATTGTATGAGCCGAGAGTGGTGTTCGTAACGCCCGGGAAAAGGTTAGCCATTTGGGGGTTTCGAAAGCGAATATAGAAATATATATTATTTGTCCACTTGCATTTAGGATTAAGAAATTAGTAATAGTTTGAGTCAAAGCAGCCCAGGTCTCTTAGAAGACATCGAAGGGTACGGCGATCATTATAAATTCAGTCTGGTAACCTACGATGTAGATGTATCTAAGTCGAAGTGAGGCATTACCTGAATAGCGGGCATCTGAATAGTGTGTGCGGAGCTCTTGGGTTCCAACGTACCATCTATCACGGGACAACGTCTTATTCAATTCACGTACTGAACTCATTTCGACCAGAACAGGAAGTAGGCTATTGGACTAGTAGTTAGATTTAGAGTTCGTTCTATTAAATAAACTATACAAACTCTAGCAACTGTCGAATTATTCCCCCACCTCAGTAGTGTGCTTGAACTTAGAAATTTAAGTACAACAATAAGTACTATATACATAACAGTAAGTTATGTATACTTACCTAATTCATGTTTTCATAATATTTCATAATAAACTTATATAACACGAGTTATAAGTTCAAATTAAAAGTCAGTGTACCAGAACCATTACCGAAACACGTGTTTTGTGTGTTATTGGTGTGTGGCTATGTCGAGTGTGTATGTGAGGCATAGTTATTTCAAAAGACCCTGTCTAAGCTGTATTTAATGGAACGTTCAAATGGGGCGAACGCCTTAAAATTGCAAAAGGAATGGTGCTATACATGACAGAGAAATGGGTTTAGAATAAAATCCTTTGAGTGGAAATCTCCCCTTAAATCGACAAATGATAACTCTAATTAGAGGTAACAAACGATCATAATAGTTAAACTAATAATTTAATAGTTACTTCTACTTAACCCTTTGAAGAATAGGACGCATTTTGACAGTATACTCTGACTACCTTTAGACAATTTTGTCCAGCTTAGGAATGATCTGTGTTAACTATAAGGGTAAAGAGTATCTCAATTAACCGTCTGACCTCTATATACACTTCGTAATCTGAACACAATAGTCTTATAATTGCAAGGAAACAAAAAATAAATCCATATTTGTATATTGAGTGGGAATTAACCCTTGTCTAGCGGGGTGTTTTGGGCTCATTAGGGCATATTCAGGCCCTCCTGCATGATAAATCAAGCATCTGCATGAAACAAAAAAAATATTTAGCAAAAAACTAGGCACTAAAAGCTTCAAAATGAGACCAGAACGAGCTACGTAGCACTCGTGGTTCTCTTGCAGTGATGCCACGAACATGGGAGTTTAGCATATATCGGTATATTTTTCCCAGCTATGCTCACTACTGGCTACACTGCCGGCCTCTCGAGAACACAGGGAACATGAGTTAATGGGCGGCGGTAAGCCCTGGGAGTCGGCTGTCTGGCCCGCTGTGCTCCCGGCCATTTGCACTCGATTTTAACCCTTTAAAAGCCTTAATAATGCTCCTAACTTGCTGCAAATTGGTGCACGACTTAAGTCGAGCGCCACCTATTCCATAGATGCACAGACACTCAGACATACCCACACAATTATATTTACATTTTGATTCGAGGGCATATGTTTTTGTAATAGACCTTTTTATGTAAACGAGATTGTGAACTTTGAATGATAATATAAAAAACAGTTAATGTTCTCTATGGGACTGCTAATTGTTCAGAATAATTTGTCAGTGTATCATTGTTGTTCTCCCAAGTATTGTTCAGATATTCCGGGATAAGGCTTGCACACATTGATCCATAGATACACACACACAGACACATACACACACAGAATGTCCAGCTTTTCCACATTTTGCCTCTTCACACACACACACACACACAGAATGTCCAGCTATTTTACAGTTCGCCTTTTCACACACACACACACACATATACTCTCACTACAGTACGCAAACATGCACACACACTCTACAACACACACACACACACAGAATGTCCATCTTTTCCATATTTCGCCTTTTCACACACACAAGCACACAAACACACACACACACACACACACACACACACACTACAACACTCACACACACACATGGCATTCGCCATATTTGCACAACCTCTGCGTGTTTCACATCACATCATCCAACATTCGCCCTGCAATCGCTACTGTCGCCATCATCGATCGCCACATTCGACTTGATTCGCCATCAATTGTCGCACATCATTCGTCATTATCGCCTAAATAGTCGCCACAAGCGCACTGTGGTCGTACTTCTGTCGCACTGCGATCGACATATTTCGCCTTGTTCGACTTCATTCGCTTCTGAATACACCCTATTCGCTGCGAATTTACGGACATAGAAAAAACCACAGTCGCAGGGTGTTCCCCATCGAAAGTTCACGCAGTGGGATACCCGCTGAAGGTAGGAGGTGGTGTGAGGGAGAGGGGCTGGGGAGGTGTGTGCGAAGCTGCCAAATTACAATATCAATGGGAATCAAGACTTGTGCGGCAAACTGTACCACTGTGCAAGTTCCACAGTGTACTATAACTAGATACAGTACTGTAGTATATTATAAGTAGATACAGTACTGTAGTGTATTATAACTAGATACAGTACTGTAGTGTATTATAACTAGATACAGTACTGTAGTGTATTATAACTAGATACAGTACTGTATCTAATTAAGAGGTGACTTAATTCAAGTGTTCAAAATCATCAAAGGCATCGACAATATGAACTGTAGTAAGTACTTCACTATCGACCAATCTAATTACATGCGGGAAAACGGTTGCAAAATTATTGGTAAATCTTTTAACTCACACGAATCTAAGAATTTCTTCTTCAATCGAGTTGTCAACTTGTGGAATGGGCTTCCCTGAGACGTTATAGACTGCAGCACCGTTGATTCATTTAAATTACGCCTAGACAAATATCTCGCACCAAACCCGCGACTGACTGCGTTTGTAAATGAATAACTTTATTTTATCCTCCCCTCAGTTACTAACCCATATGTCCCCTACTAACTTCCTAGTCCTGCCACGTTAGTGGCAGGGCAGTAGTTCCCTTTCCAATGTTCCCTTACCAACTCTAAACCACTGTTTGGACACTTGATCCTCAGTGTTTTGGAGGACAAGCAGCCTAGAAGGGTCACTAGACTGTTGTTGCTTGATTTCCTTTGTACTCCTTTGTACATTCACCCGCCGGCTTTAGCACCACCAACAGCTCCGCATCGCCACTGAGAAAACTCGATCCTAATTTGAGTATTTCATATCCCAATTCCCTTTATTCATTGCATGAACAGTAGTTAAGTGCTTGTGTAACCTCCACATAGTTCTGTAGTTGCCGTGCATGTTATTTTATTGCTTTTCTGACTGATAAACATTGTTGTTTACATTTATTATCCTAGCTTGTAGCAGACGACGCACGCGCACCTCTAATCGACCTAGCTTTGTATTTTCTTATTAACTCTAGTAGTTATCGTATTCAGTATCCTACTGTAGCTATATATATATATCTGTAATTTTAGTTGTTGCTTGCATGATCTTGTAGTAACCTTTGACTGATAACTTTGTTTATCTAAATATAATCCTGCTTGACTAGCCTACAGTGACACCAGCGCCATCTGTTGATACAGTATATTAACCCCTTGTGTGCAGTTACACTTTATTTTTATATAATCTCTATTTGGTGAATTGTATATTTAGTCACATATTCTATTATATATATATATATATATATATATATATATGTTTCTAGTCTCTCAGTGGGGATCGAACCATCGACCATCAGAACGACAGCCGACGCTTAATCAATTACACCACGGCAGACTGCCGTGGTGTAATTGATTAAGTGTCGGCTGTCGTTCTGATGGTCGATGGTTCGATCCCCACTGAGAGACTAGAAACATTTAGTGGCTCACGTGTATTTGTGATATATTCTCAATATATATATATATATATATATATATATATATATATATATATTTGTTTTGCTTTTTTAGGTAGGTTATCACCCCCTGGTAGCCTACTTCTGCATATTTCATATTTCATACTTTTTTGTTTTTGGATATTTTTGTTTTCGGTTAGTCTAGGCTATCATCCCTGGTCGCCTATTTCTGCGTACTTCAATTTTTAAATTTTCAGTTAGGCTATCACCGCTGGTGGCCTATTTCTGCGTACCGGTATTTCATAATTTTTGTTTTCGGCTAGTCTAGGCTATCATCCCTGGTGGCCTATTTCTGCGTACTTCAATTTTTAAATTTTCAGTTAGGCTATCACCGCTGGTGGCCTATTTCTGCGTACCGGTATTTCATAATTTTTGTTTACGGTTATTTTTGTTTTCGGTTAGTCTAGGCTATCACCGCTGGTGGCCTATTTCTGCGTACCGGTATTTCATAATTTTTGTTTACGGTTATTTTTGTTTTCGGTTAGGATAGGCTATAACCCCTGGTGGCCTATTTCTGTTTAAATAAACAAAATTGTTTTCGGTTCGGCTATCACTGCGTATTCAAATTTAATTTTGTTTTGTTTTAATTTTCGGTTAGGCCATCACCGCTGATAACCTATTTGTGTGTATTTCAACATTTTTGTTTTCGGTTAGGCCTATTTAAGTAAGTGAAGCGACCTGAAGGGAGTGAAGTGTTTTTAAAGTGAGTTTAGTGTTTTTAAAGTGAGTTTAGTGTTTTTAAAGTGAGTTAAGTGTTTTTAAGTGAGTGAAGTTATCTGAAGAAAGTGATCGTCACCATGCCTCGTGCCTGTACGAACTGCGCCGGTAGGTTTGGTGCTTCCATGTTTGCTCCTGCCGATCCACAAGTCTGCCGACTCTGCCAGCAACGAGAGGATTTGACAGCAAAATTGGATGAAGCCCACAACAAGATCAACGCCCTCACCAGGAAGCTGGAATCACTCCAAGAGTTTGTAACACTCAACGTTGGAGTATCACTAACTCCAATTGTTTCAACTCCAGCATCCACCACCGCCCCAACGTCATCTGCCAACAATCCAACACCTGCAGTAGACACTGCAGCAGATGCTTCTGACGAACCTGAGCCGACATCAAACCAGGACAGCCGCCCTGTCCCCTCTCTCCCCCACTCCTCGTGCAAGAAGCCTGCTAGCACGAACAGTACCAACCCCTCGCCCCCATTCTAACCACTCCTCTCCCCGACCTGTATGTAGAGTCCCGCCACCACAGGTTTCCGGATTTACACCAGTGAGGAACGGTGCACGGCCAACGCAGAATAGGTCTCATCTACCAGTCACAATGTCAAACAGATTTGAGATATTGATAGAGATGGAAGACGAACCAGAAGAGACCAGGCTCGTTGGGGATTCCATCCTACGAGGACAGGTCGAAGAGTTCTGCGACAGAGTCCCAAATCAACGAAAAAGATTTTGCATCCCAGGAGCTGGACTGGACGACATTGTGGAAGCCTTCGAAGATACCACAAAGGATGCAAATGAAAATATCCTTTTTATCATCCATGCTGGTTCAAATGACGTCATGCGCACCAGATCCGAAGAGTTGATGGAGAAATATCGCAAGATGATCCAGCACTACAAAAACAAGTCAAGGAATATCATCATCTCAGGCATTCTCCCCAAGATCGACGCACCTGACAAATTGTACGACAAGGCCTTCAGCACAAATAGCCGACTAAAATATTTGTGTCTGAGGGAAGAAGTTGAATTAATCAACCTCTGGGACAACTTCTACAACCAGCCTACTCTGTTCCGCAAGGATGGCACTCATCTAAACCCTGTGGGTTCAGCACGCATGGGTCGTCTCCTACACGAAGCAGTCCGCAGCCATGGATAAAAAAACGCCATCCGAGAAGAAGCAGCAGTGACATAAATCATCCAACGCCAAGAAAAAAACAGAGGCAACCGAGGATCACCAGCGATAAGGACCGAAGACAGCGAGGACCGAGGACAGCCATGAACATAAATGTAGATCCGACAAGAACCAAAAATATTATTAAAGAGCGTTCTGTGAGTTCTAAAATAACAAATTTAAAGGTTTTCTATGCAAACGCTCGTAGCATACGCAATCAATTTTCAGATTTAGAGGAGCTAGTGTTTACAGAAAATTATGATGTGATTGGCATAACAGAATCTTGGCAGAAGATAGACTTTTTAGCAGAGTATTCGCTTCCCGGTTATGTAATGTTTGAGAAAAGCCGAATAAATCGAAATGGAGGTGGCGTTTTACTTTATATCAAAGAAAGTCTTAACCCTACCCTCTTGTCAAAACCTCAAATTGTGAACGTCGACGCATCTTTTGTGCTAATAAAGAATAATAAAGGTACAAAAATAATACTTGCATTAATATACAGACCTCCAGCTCAATCAGTGCAAACTGACCGAGAAATTTACGAACAAATTGCAGATGTAAGTAACTCACAAGATACCGTAATTTTTGGCGACTTTAATTTACCTGTGACCAAGTGGGGCGATACTCTTACTTCACACTCCGGACATGACTTGTATACGAACTTGCAAGAGAGTTCGCTTTATCAATTTGTTCGAACGCCGACCCGTGGTAATAACGTTCTTGACATTGTACTTGCAACAAAAGAAGAATTAATAGAGAATTTGAATGTTGGTGATTAATTCAGTAACAGCGACCATCGTACGATAACTTTCACTTTAAAGTTTACTAGTAACGAACCAAATAGTAGCATCGAAAAAGTCCCTAATTTCAAGAAAGCAAACTTCCATAAACTTAGAGCTATGTTTAAAGAAACTGACTGGAGCTTTTTAATTCACAATAACGACATAAATACATCTTGGAAGTTATTCGAAGCCACTTATCTAAAAGCAGTGCAAGACTGCATACCATCGAAAATACGGCGTCCAGGCCATAATAATAAGCCCAAATGGTGGAATAAAGATATTTCAAACTGCCTGCTTGCTAAAAAAATTGCTAATGATAGATTAAAATCCTCACAAAATGACTAAGAACGGCTGAAATTTGTAGAGCTACGACGCAAAGCCAAAAAGTTAATTAAGCAAAGTAAAAAGACCTTAGAGTTACATATTGCGAATCAAAGTAAAACAAACCCGAAAGAATTCTATAGTTATATCAGAAAGAAAAAAGTAGTTACTTCAACTGTTGGACCGTTAGTCGATGAAAATGGAGAATACACCAAAGACGAAGTACAAATGAGTAATGCCCTCAATACCTTCTTTGCATCAGTTTTTACAACAGAAGACCTCAGTGATATCCCTACACCATCGCCGATTCAGATTGATAATTCAGATGTTCTAAGCAATATCACCGTTACATTGAGAGAAGTATTGAATTGTTTAGATAAACTCAAGGTAAATAAAACGCCTGGACCTGATACAATCTCGCCTAGAGTTCTAAAGGAAGCTAAGGATGAGCTCTCTAAACCACTAACATTACTATTCAATAAATCCTTGCAGTCTGGAACTATGCCCGATCAGTGGAAGCTAGCCAACGTAACACCGATATTAAAAAAAGGCAGCAAATCCCTACCCAGTAACTATCGTCCAATTAGCTTAACCTCAGTTGTATGTAAAATGCTAGAAACGGTCATACGAGACAGACTCGTAAATCACTTAGAGGAAAATAACATACTTAAAGATACTCAACACGGCTTTCGTAAAAAACTTTCCTGTTTAACAAACCTCTTAGACTTCTTCCACGATATCCTCAACCTCTACGATGAGAGTAAAGCTGTAGATATTATATACCTTGATTTTCAAAAGGCCTTTGACAAAGTTCCCCACAAACGTTTACTGCTAAAACTAAAAGCGCATGGAATACAAGACGGTGTGTTGAAATGGATAGAAAATTGGCTCAGCGACAGAAAGCAAAGAGTAGTCATAAACGGTAAGGCATCTAAATGGACCAATGTAAGTAGCAGGGTACCACAGGGATCGGTACTAGGACCAATTCTCTTTCTAATTTACATCAACGACATAGATGAGGGTCTCACCTGTACAATCTCAAAATTTGCTGACTATACAAAAATTGCAAATAGTGTACTCTCAAAAGAACAAGTTGACGATATGCAACACAATCTAGATAAATTGTCATGTTGGGCCCAAATTTGGCAAATGAGTTTCAATGCGGATAAATGTAAAGTACTACATATCGGATACCTAAATGAGAAAGCAAACTATTCGATGAATGGCACTCAGCTTAAGAATGTAAACAGAGAAACCGATCTGGGAGTAACAATATCGAGTAACCTAAAACCAAGTCAACAATGTTCAGAAGTTGTTAAAGAAGGCAAACAAAATAATTGGCTTTATAGGCAGATCATTTGAGCATAAATCCAAAGAAGTTATCCTAACCCTTTACAATTCCTTAGTCCGCCCTCTTCTGGAATACTGCGTTCAATCCTGGTGCCCTTATTACCAAAAAGATATAAACAAGCTAGAACGAGTTCAACGTAGAGTTACCAAAATGATACCTAGCCTAAAGAACAAACCATACAAAGAGCGTCTTAGAGAATTAAATCTATTTCCTTTAACCCAGCGCAGATTAAGAGGCGACTTAATTCAAGTGTTCAAAATCATCAAAGGCATCGACAATATGAACTGTAGTAAGTACTTCACTATCGACCAATCTAATTACACGCGGGGAAACGGTTGCAAAATTATTGGTAAATCTTTTAACTCGCACAAATCTAAGAATTTCTTCTTCAATCGAGTTGTCAACTTGTGGAATGGGCTTCCCCGAAACGTTATAGACTGCAGCACCGTTGATTCATTTAAACTCCGCCTAGACAAATATCTCGCATCAAACCCGCGACTGACTGCGTTTGTAAATGAATAACTATTTTATCCCCCCCTCAGTTACTAACCCATCTGTCCCCTACTAACTTCCTAATCCTGCCAAGGACATTAGTTCCAGGGCAGTAATTCCCTTTCCAATGTTCCCTTACCCACTCTAAACCACTGTTTGGACACTTGATCCTCAGTGTTTTGGAGGACAAGCAACCTAGAAGGGTCACTAGATCGGTTGTTGCTTGATTTCCTTTGTACTCCTTTGTACCCTTTGTACTAGTACTGTAGTATATTATAACTAGATACAGTACTGTAGTATTATAACTAGATACAGTACTGTAGTATATTATAACTAGATACAGTACTGTAGTATATTATAACTAGATACAGTACTGTAGTGTATTATAACTAGATACAGTACTGTAGTATATTATAACTAGATACAGTACTGTAGTATATTATAACTAGATACAGTACTGTAGTATATTATAACTAGATACAGTACTGTAGTATATTATAACTAGATACAGTACTGTAGTATATTATAACTAGATACAGTACTGTAGTATATTATAACTTGATACAGTACTGTAGTATATTATAACTAGATACAGTACTGTAGTATATTATAACTAGATACAGTACTGTAGTGTATTATAACTAGATACAGTAGTGTAGTATATTAAAACTAGATACACTACTGTAGTGTATTATAACTAGATATAGTACTGTAGTATATTATAACTAGATACAGTACTTTTTTTTTTTTTTTTTTTTTTTAAGAGACAATGAACGGAGGAAGGAAAAAGACTGATAAAACAAAAAGGTCCATGTGCCTAAAGGCATCCTCCATTCATAAAATGTTTGTAACAACTGGATTTAAACATTTGTAGATTGTAAGTTTGTGGAAAGCAATTCGAGGGAAGTGAATTCCAAAGAGTAGTAGTTCTAGGGATAAATGAATTTTGATAAGCAGAAGTTCTGCATTGTGGAGGAGAAAGTGTAAATTCATGGGCGCTCTCAGCTGCCCTAGTTCTACGGGGAAAGATGTGGAGAGGCGGCACAATTGAAGCAAGTTCCTCGGAACAATTGCTGTTAAAATATCTGTAGAATAATGCAAGGGATGCAACGTTTCTTGTTTCTTCGTATGGATAATGTAGGAAGGTCCTGTGTGATTGCAGGGTTATTGATTAATCTAATAGCTTTATTTTGAATTTTGTCCAACTGCCTCAATGCAACCACTCCACTTCCACTCCACAGAGGTGAACAGTAATCCATCTGAGAACGCACATGACTTATATATTACGGTCAACTGCTCGTCAGTGAAGAATTCTCGAACTCTGTACAGGAGTCCCAGTTTTTTAGAGGCATTCTTAGTAATGCTTCTAACATAATGTGTCCAGCTCAAGTTAGTAGTTAATGTTACACCGAGAATGTCAATACTAGGGGAAGTGGGAATATTTACATCATTAAAAAATATATGGGAGTCAGTGAGATTCTGTCGGTTAGAAAATTGAATGTACTTGGTTTTCTGTGCATTAAAGGAAACTAGATTCTTTTGTCCCCATTCTTCAATTCTAGAAAGGTCCTGGTTAAGAGAAATTGCAGTGCTTACTTTTGAATTTATAAGATCGGGTTGGGTGAAAGAATTGGTAAATGTGAAGGAACTGTGGAGTGTTGAGTCATCTGCGTAGGAATGTATTGAATTATGTGTGGTAGATATGGAGATCATTGATATGAATGAGGAACAGAGTTGGGGCCAAAACTGATCCCTGGGGAACACCAGCATTTATTGAGTGAAATTAAGAATAAAGGCCATCTACCATTACACATATTTTTCTGTTATGAAGATAAGAAGAAATTAGTGGAACTAATCATGCAAGGCCGTAGTGTGACATCTTCGACAATAAGGATTGATGCCAGACTCTATCAAATGCCTTTGATATATCCAGTGCTATTGTATGTGTTTCACCATGTTGGTCTGTAGCTTGGTTGATTTGATGTGTAAGAAGGCAAAGAATGTCTGCAGTTGATCGACATCGTCTAAAACCATATTGCCTATCACTGATTAATTTATTATTCTCAAGATGCTTAATTATGTGATTATTTAATATAATTTCAAAGACTTTACCAAGAGTGGAAGTTATAGCTATTGGTCTGTAGTTTGATATACTGTAGTATATTATAACTAGATACAGTACTGTAGTATAATATAACTAGATACAGTACTGTAGTATAATATAACTAGATACAGTACTGTAGTATATTATAACTAGATACAGTACTGTAGTGTATTATAACTAGATACAGTACTGTAGTATATTATAACTAGATACAGTACTGTAGTGTATTATAACTAGATACAGTACTGTAGTGTATTATAACTAGATACAGTACTGTAGTATATTATAACTAGATACAGTACTGTAGTATATTATAACTAGATACAGTACTGTAGTATATTATAACTAGATACAGTACTGTAGTATATTATAACTAGATACAGTACTGTAGTATATTATAACTAGATACAGTACTGTAGTATATTATAACTAGATACAGTACTGTAGTATATTATAACTAGATACAGTACTGTAGTGTATTATAACTAGATACAGTACTGTAGTATATTATAACTAGATACAGTACTGTAGTATAATATAACTAGATACAGTACTGTAGTATAATATAACTAGATACAGTACTGTAGTATATTATAACTAGATACAGTACTGTAGTATATTATAACTAGATACAGTACTGTAGTATAATATAACTAGATACAGTACTGTAGTATATTATAACTAGATACAGTACTGTAGTATAGTATAACTAGATACAGTACTGTAGTATAGTATAACTAGATACAGTACTGTAGTATATTAAAACTAGATACAGTACTGTAGTGTATTATAACTAGATACAGTACTGTAGTATATTATAACTAGATACAGTACTGTAGTATATTATAACTAGATACAGTACTGTAGTGTATTATAACTAGATACAGTACTGTAGTGTATTATAACTAGATACAGTACTGTAGTATATTATAACTAGATACAGTACTGTAGTATATTATAACTAGATACAGTACTGTAGTATATTATAACTAGATACAGTACTGTAGTATATTATAACTAGATACAGTACTGTAGTATATTATAACTAGATACAGTACTGTAGTGTATTATAACTAGATACAGTACTGTAGTGTATTATAACTAGATACAGTACTGTAGTATATTATAACTAGATACAGTACTGTAGTATATTATAACTAGATACAGTACTGTAGTATATTATAACTAGATACAGTACTGTAGTATATTATAACTAGATACAGTACTTTAGTATATTATAACTAGATACAGTACTGTAGTGTATTATAACTAGATACAGTACTGTAGTGTATTATAACTAGATACAGTACTGTAGTATATTATAACTAGATACAGTACTGTAGTATATTATAACTAGATACAGTACTGTAGTATATTATAACTAGATACAGTACTGTAGTATATTATAACTAGATACAGTACTGTAGTATATTATAACTAGATACAGTACTGTAGTATATTATAACTAGATACAGTACTGTAGTATATTATAACTAGATACAGTACTGTAGTATATTATAACTAGATACAGTACTGTAGTGTATTATAACTAGATACAGTACTGTAGTATATTATAACTAGATACAGTACTGTAGTATATTATAACTAGATACAGTACTGTAGTATATTATAACTAGATACAGTACTGTAGTATATTATAACTAGATACAGTACTGTAGTATATTATAACTAGATACAGTACTGTAGTATATTATAACTAGATACAGTACTGTAGTGTATTATAACTAGATACAGTACTGTAGTATATTATAACTAGATACAGTACTGTAGTATATTATAACTAGATACAGTACTGTAGTATATTATAACTAGATACAGTACTGTAGTATATTATAACTAGATACAGTACTGTAGTATATTATAACTAGATACAATACTGTAGTATATTATAACTAGATACAGTACTGTAGTATATTATAACTAGATACAGTACTGTAGTGTATTATAACTAGATACAGTACTGTAGTGTATTATAACTAGATACAGTACTGTAGTATATTATAACTAGATACAGTACTGTAGTATATTATAACTAGATACAATACTGTAG